>JARQOD010010329.1:0-27804 GCA_033576555.1 Oophaga sylvatica | reverse complement strand
CCAAGAGGACGTAAATTTCCCCCACCATCCTCACGGCCGAGCCGTTTTACTTTTCGGCGAAAAAGGAAGGCTCCCACCTCGGCTACTCCAAAATTTTATTAAATTTTCCCAAAAAAAATACTTACGGGGGGAAAAAAAAAACCAAAAAATCACAGCTTTGCTTACTAGCTAAAAAGCTACCAAAACAGGATCAATACAGCGTTTTTCAGCTGCAGACTCATGTTGAGGTGTTGAGTCAAGGGGAAATATTGTCACGGCCAGACAGCACTACCCGCAGTCTTTTGGCCGCACAATCCTGCCCCAACCCAATTGGGGGATAAATCACCGAACCCAAACCTTTTCCCCCCCCCTTTTTTTTTTATAACGCCGGGCAACGGGTAATGACAGAACATTTACCGCTTTTGTAGTTTTTCAAATTTTTCAAATTTTTTTTGTGTATTTTTTTTTACTTTGTTACTTTTTTTTTAAAAAAAATTTTATTTATCTAGTGAATTGTGGTCTTTTTTTTATGTTTTTTTTAAGCAAAATATTGTTGAAACATTAAAATGTTGTTTTTTTTTTTCCATCAACTGTATTACTTGTCACACACTGGGTCATGGGAGTACCTGCAGTCATTAGGTTTCCAGCATTTTTAAAAAAATAAATAAAAAAAATTTTTCAAAATTAACAACATTCCTTTTAAAGGCCCCCTGGTAACACTACCTAAAAACCTTAAATAAAAAATAAAACAAAAAAAATACACCACACTGCTATAAGTTTAAAAAATTTTTATTTATTTTGAGTCATATTATCTTTTTTTTTTTTAAAAAAACAAAATAAAAAACAAAAAAGAAAATACTAATGCAAAAAAAAAAAATTACTGACTGCCCCCCCTTTGGGGGGCCGCCACAAATCCTCCCCCCTCCCCCCCGGTCTACCATTCGCCATCAGCCACCTGTGCGATGCCAAAAGGGCCCCGGGCATGGGGATTTCTGTGAGGTAATGGTAACAGAAAAAAATGGGAATTCTGTTCAACATCAACATTAAAATTTTAAAATTTTGCTTTTTAACACTTACTTTTTTTGGGCTGATTGTGTTCAGCCGAAAAGTGCTTACCCCCCCCCAAACCCCTGGGGCCCCCACCGGCGGGGGAAACACAGAAAAAATATATTCACAACACCCTTACATTTTTTAAGACCGCAATTTTTTAAAAACTTGCAAAGCTTAAAAATTGCGAAAAATACATGAAGGGACCCTGCATAATGTCTGGAGTGACGCTGGAGAGAATTCCATTTGTAGGGGTAGATCCCCCCAAAATGGGGGGGGGTAGCGCCGGGTTTAAAAGGGTACTGGGGGGGGGTAATGAAACATGGTGATGGGCGGGGGGGATGTGGGTGCAGCTGTTAAGGTGGGCTGCAAATAAAAAATAAAATTCAGTGAAAAACCCCTTCTACAACCCCATCATTTGGGAAAACCCCGTCATGCCAGTACTTCCAAAAACCGTAACCCCCCACTTTTTGGTTTCCCCCAACTGTCTGTAACCCCACCTGCCGGATTCCCGTCAATCCTGAACCCCCCTCCCTACTGTTCCCATCCTGCCCATCCCATCCTGGGGTACTCCGTCACGGGGGTGCTTGTATAGGAAAAAAAAAACCCACAAAACATAACCTCCCGATCCCCCAAAAAAAACACTCACTAATGCATGCAAAAAGGGCCCCTGAGCTGGCGACCCCTTTGCGGACCGTAGCAAGGGGTCGGCCATTTTTTTCGGATTTGGGGGGGGTCCCCCCCCCCGAAGTGTCTCGACCCCCCCCCGGTTTTTTCCGGGGGGACTACCTTCTTAGGCGCGGGGGATGCGCCACGGTAGCCTGCTTGGTAGCCCATTTATCTGATTTTTTGGATGGGGAGCGCACCTTCGTCACCCCAGGGGCACAGCGCTGCCTCGCCGCCATTTTTCATATAAACAACACCGCATGAACACGGCGCGGACGTCACAGCGAACGTGCGGTCCACTTCGACGCGAGACGCTATTGCTATCGCAAAGTACCGGTACCAGCCAGCGCCCCACCACGCACAGATAAGATGCGTTGCACCAAAAAGATGGTTGCCAGCTGGGGGAAAGGCATGCGATTAACACCCGGGGGGTGTTACTTGGGAGCATTAGATTTTTAGGGGGGCCAACCGCTTTTTAATTTTTTACCTTTTACAAATGTTTTCTTTTTTTGTAATTACTTCTTAATAAAATGCTTTTTTGAACCGTCCTTTGCGATCCAATGGTTCATGTCTGTGCTTTTCAGGGGCATCATGCTGGAACTGTCACTTTGCGATCGAATGGTGCCCTTTTTGGGGGGATGGCAGGGCCCATGCAAGAACCCCCTTTTTTCGTCGCATGGTGTCTCAGTCTGTGCGTGCCGGGGCCCATGCTGGAAGCTTTTTCTTTTTCGATCGAGTGCGGTAAAAAATGAAGTGTGACACAAAGGGGTTTCCCGGGTTAAAATTTTTTCCATTACCTCCAAAGAAACCCCCCCTGCTCAGGACCATTAGCATCGCACAAGCGGCTGATGCCAGCGATGCCGCAACTATGGCAATTATGCATGCCACGGGGGGATGCGGAGAGGTTTGGGCTGGGGCAGTCAATAATTTCCCTTTTTTTTGCAGAAGTTAAAAAAAAGTTAAAGTTTAGAACCCCTTTCAGTGTCAACTTTTTTTTAAAGGCCCAAATCATCAATGAAAACAAAAACGAAAAAAAAAAACAAAAAAACTAAAAAAAAAATTTTAAAAAAAAACTCTTTTAAAAATTTGAAACAAAATTAAAAAAAAAAACAATAGAAAAACCCCATTATTCGGGCATCTTACTTTTGTTTTGCCCGACCAACTTTTAAATTAATCCTTGATCCCAATACTGCAATCTTACCTTCTCTCCATTATTTTTTTCCTTTCCCCCCATAACTCCCCCCCCCCCCAAAAAACACCCCCATTTTGCCCATCCCCCTTTCTTTTCCCCCCCCCACTTACCCCCCATTAGCCCTTTTTCCCATATTGGTCAAATAATTGAAAGAACATGGGGGGTTTTTAAAAAACATTTTTTTATTAACAAAAAAATTAAAAAAAACGGCAAAAATAAAAAAAATTAAATGAAAAAATAATCTGATGTGCCAACTCACTGCCCCGGCCCCCTTAAAGTAATGGCAGACTTGTCCCGGGGGGGCCTTGCTCGCCTTTCCTGCCTTTTTTTACAGGTTAAAGGGGCCTTAAGCGGATCATTCTCACGCCATTCTCCAGCCCCAAAGTCACCATTGCTGCCCCAGTCCGAGTCCATAAACCCGGGGGGCGTAAGCAAAGCATCGCGTTTTCAAAAAAAAAATTTGCGCATGCAACGGGCCAAAAACCACAGAGTCTATAGATTCCAGCTTCAGTTGATTGGGTGTAAAAAAAAACCCCGAAGGGGGTTGGCCTTTTCAAAAAGGCATTCTCAACAATGCCCCCTGCCCTTACGCGTAGTTAAAATACGCCTTTTCTGTCAAAGTTTTTTTTGGGGACGGTTTAACAAAATGCGCATAAAGGGGGAAGGGGCTTCACCCCCAAGAAAAAAAAGTTTTGGTTTGGTGTGGTGCCATGTTGGTTTGGCAATGTATTTTATTATTTTCAACCCCTTCCCCAAAAATAGTGGCTCCAAAACCCCCCTTCAAAAAAACCCTTTCCTTCATGCCAAAAATCAACGTTTAAAAAATTCATAATGGCATTAAAAAAGGGCAATGAGGATCACGTGAAGTACCCTTTTAGTTAAAAAAAAGGGATCAGCTGTTTGGTTTTGGGTGATCCGCACATGTTTGCATCCAAAACACCACCACATTTTGGGGAAGCCAAATCTTTTTCAAAAAAAGGGGAATTATTTGCCTTTTTCCCCCAAGTTTTTTAAAAAGGGATGTAGCCCCTAAACTGCGGCGATGGCTTTGGATGTCTCTGGAATTTTTTCACTAAGGGGCGTCGAGAAACAGCAGCAGAAAATTGCAATCTATCATTGCATCCAGTTGCCAGAAATCGCAGCGTTACCCCAAAAAGTCCTCTCTAAAAAAAAAGCTGCACCTCAGTGTTTACCGTTCAATGATGGCCCCCCACATTCCAGTAGGAGCTTGAATAAAACCCCGACACCGAGAAAATTTCGGAAACCGGGGGTTCTTCTCCTGCAACCCCTCACTAGATCTGTGGGGAATTTGACCTTGCTCCAGCCATTCTCGGGGGCCCCAGCGATGCTTTCATTTGGAGCGCCTCTTCCCCCGCGCTTTCTTTCGACTCCCCCAAGTAATGCAGCGCCACAATCACACGCTCCCGGTGGTCAGGTTTTTTTAAATGCAACCTGTCCATAAGGCCGGGCCCCTGGCGACAAAAACGGGGGAAATGCAATTTTAGAAATATTGCATTGCAGTCGGACTATGTTAACTATGGGCACTCCCGTATCAATTTTTTGTGGTCCGTTTTAAACGCCCGTGCAATCGCAGCCTGCGCATTGTCACCCCTTTTGGTTGACACGCCAATGCAATCTATGGGACGAGAAAAATCGGTTACAAAAACCGCACATGTGACTTGCATTTAATCGCCCACTTTTCCCCGGTAAAGGGGAAAAGCATCAGGATAATTGCAGAAAGGGCTGACAGCTAATTAGGCTAAAAAATTCAAACCCAAACAGGAAACCCCCCCCCACGGGGCCAAAAAACCCTGGCCAGCCACTCAATGTTTTAAAAGTTGATAGTTCTGGCCCCGGAGAGCCCCGAACTTGGCCCCGGGAACCCAATTTTTAACCGGTCGGGAAGGACGGGTTGGTGGAAATAGTGTAAAGATGTTCCCGGATTTTGGCACGGTCAGGGGGCCCCAAAAACGCCATAAAAAAAAATAATGAAAATGCATAAAATACTGTAAAACTCATTGTACCAACAAAATTTTTTTTAATGTCCCCCTCCCCAAAAAAGTGAAAATAAAATGTCCCCTACAACAATGACTGTTTCAAACCCCCAGTGCTAGTCAGTACGCCAAACCCATTCTAAATTCACATCCAACTCAAAAAATTTCCCCCACTTAATTTTAAAAAAAGTTTGCATCCAAAAAATGCGTAGGTGAAGTACTTATTGTGTCCCTTTGTTAATCCATCGCTCTGCCAAAAATTAATTTAAAATTATTGTCACATTTCATAGAGTTTTTTTTTTTATGTATGAACCCTTCTAAATTAACTTGTTAGCTTTTTCTACATACAATTTTTAGTGGGGTTTGTACACATAACACGCCAAAAAAATTATAATATTGCTGGGGGACGCTACTTTTTGCTTTTACAAAAATTTCAAGGGGAGATAAGTAAAAATTTTTTCTTTTATCGTTCTTTTTCAGTGGCAGAGTTACAAGGCTTGGCGAGCTGTAGAGACGCTACAGGGAAGAGACAGCTGAGGGGGGGGATGGGGCAGCAGCAACCATAAAAGAAAAAAGTTTTATGATAACTGAATTTTTTTTGGGGGCCCACTATGGATTCGACCGAATTAATGTCTGTAGAAAGTGTATTGCTATATTGTTGAATAAATTGTAAAAAAATTTTTTTTTTTTTCTAGCACGAGTAAAACCTTCAGAAAAGAGAGGCAGCTCTGACTCTGAGGGGGGTGATTGACCCCGGGGGGATGTTTTGGAGGTGGCCCGTCATCGTCAGCAAGCGCAGCAGCAGCATCACCACCCCACCACCGCAGGGGTCAGAGAGCTTGCCTCTAGAGCCCAAGACCCCCCCTCACAGCAGCCGGAGGCCACAGGTTTTTCTTCGCCTCCGAGTTGTGTCAGGCAGCCAGGCGTAAAAAGAAGGAGTTGGTTCTCCAAAAGGGGCAGGTGGACAGAGGAGTTCTTGACTTTTTGTCCCTTTTTCCCATGATGGGGGAGGGGTTTTTTGGCCCCAGTCTGACGGGGTACCTCAGGGCCATTCCCGTCAGCACGACTGCGGAAAGGGTGGCTAAAATTTTGTGCTGGGGCAAAACCCCCACAAATGATCCCAACAACGTACTAAAATTTTTACAAAAAGGTGGAAAAACTTTCCAATGAAAATCACTATGTTTGTTGGGAAGCCAAAGGGGGGGAGCTGCATCAGCCCTGACAGCCTCCTCATCATCATCGCTCCCCTCCCCCTCCCCCTGTGTCCACAGAGAAAAACTCCTCCCCCAAAAAACTGGCCATAAAAGTGGAACCAACAGGTACCCGAGGGACAAGGGCCTTTTCAATACCCAATCGACCAAAACCCAATTTAAAATGCTGGCCACAACAGGGTATGGCACAGGGCATCGGGGGGGCAACTCAAGTGGGCATCTAATATGACTACCCAAACAGTTCCCAACCTTCCTTCCCCAAACTCCCATCAAGAGAAGCAAGAAGCAGCCAGAAAATGCACATTCAGCCACCCTCAGGTGACCAGTGGCTGGAGAGATATAGCCACCCTCACGGGGGGCCCTCCATTTCCCCCCCCCACACCTACCACCATTAGGTGTAATTTTTTTATTTGTTTTTTTTAAAGTTTTTAAATTGTATTTGTTTTACTGCTGCCAATTTAGCACAAAATTTAAAAAAAAGCTTAGGACACATTGTCCTTTTTTCATTATTTTCCCCCACCGCTAAAAAACATAATAAAAAAAAAATTTTTGAAGTCGCATTATTGATGGATTTTTCAACCCCGATGGTGCGAAACTAGACAAAAAAGAAGGTGCACAGCCGAAACGGGCTTGGGGGAGGCACACTATCCACTGGGAAATATATGCTGACTTTTCAATTTGTATATGGCTACTGTTTTTGTTGATACACTCATATAGTGGATTTTTTGTTCCCCCAGAAATTTTTTTAAAATCTAGCTGAAGGGGTTACAATTTCCTATTGGTGCATTTTATGTCTACATCAGCCTCCTTGGTTTTTTAAATGGGATTTTGGGGGCCCCTTAGGGGCCCCACTTTTTAAAAATTTTTTGTATAATGTTTTTCTAACGTTTTTTTTAATAAAATTTTAATTTTTTTTTAAAGATGGTGTTTTTGGGCTTTTTTTTTTCGGGGCTCATTTATGTCAAAGAACCCCGTTTGGGTCATATGTGGTTGGGGACTGCTGGATTATCCTAATTGATTTTTTTGTCACTATGCGGGAATTTTGGGGTATAACTTTTGCTTAAAAGATGAAAAGCTGTAGCGACTCTGACGGTCGCAAAACCCACACACGATACACCTCGCAACAAAACACAAAGGACAGAACGTTGGGGGCTACACAAACAATGCCTGGAACAATGGGTGGGGGCGCAGTTACGTTTTTTTTTTTTGCTGAGGGGGGGTTGGGCCACCAAAAGGGCTAGGGGGCCCTTTGAAAAAAACCTAGTCCCGCCTGCCCTCGACATAGCGTCGCCAACGAGGTCCCTCGTTCAAAAAAACCCTTCCCCTTTGCACACGTATGCGTCTTTAAAGCGGTGCCCAACCCCCCCCATGCCATACCCCTTATGAAAGGTCCGTTCCTGCGGGCCGGGGGCCGGGGGGACCAAAGGGGACCCGCCCCAGTTACAGGGGCCCCTTTTTGCTTTTACCACAGGGGGGGGGCTTAACCCCCCCCGGGGCCACATCGTCTGATTGGCTGTTAAAATGAAACGCCAATCAAGCAATCTGTAATTTTTTCACCAATTTAATTGGTGAAAATTACAATCCAGCCATGGCCGATGCGAATGCACTCCCGGGGGGGGGGCAGGGGGGCCTGACCCCCCCCAGGGGGGGCACGGCGGCGATGGGGCCCCCCCACCAAAACATGGGGACGATGGGGCACCGCCGCACTAAACCCCCTCCTCCTTTGCCGCTGCCCCCACCTTCCGCCCCCCCCAACCTTTTCCCCCCCCCTACTCACCCCCCCCGATCCCCGATGCCCGGATGGGGCCCCCGGGTCCCCCCGGGGGCCTCTTCATGGGCACCCCCATTTGGGAAAAGGCGGGCGCAGCGCATGCGCCCGCCGGGGGCGCATGGGCTGCGCCCCCCCATTCCAAAAATTTATTTTGATCACTGTATAAACGTCACAGTGATAAAAATAAAAAAAAGTAAATGAAAACCCCCCCTTTATCATAGGTAGGGACAAAAAAAAAAAAAAAAAAGATTTTTTTTTTTTTTTTTCCCCATTGGCTCTTGCACACTTTTCATTTTTCTGGGGATCCGCGGGATTTTTTTGCTGAACCCCGGGTTTTTTGCGCTGATCCGGGGTTTTTGCTGCTGATTCCGCGGGGGGTCGCAGCGAAATCAGCCGGGGGTTGCGCAGCGATATCCGCCCGGGGCGCAGCAAAAACCGCCGCGGCCCACAAAATACGCCGCGGATCCCAGCAAAATCCGAACGTGGGCGGATTTCGTGCGGATCCACACGGTTTTTTGCTGCGATCCGCACGATTTCGTGGGGGTCCCGGCTGTTTTTGCTGTTTTGATCGCCGGGATTTCGCTGCTTTTTTTCCCCGCGGAAGATTTTCGTTTTCTGATCCCGGGGGATTTCGCTGCGGCCGCGGGGATTTCGCTGCGACCGGGGGATTTCGCTGCTGACCCCCGGGGGACTGATTTGCTGCTGTTTTCGCTGCGAATCCGCAGCGGATTTCGCGCTGCCGGGGGGTGATTTGCTGCTGATCCGCGGGGATTTTGCTGCTGATCCGCGGCAGATTTGGGCTGTCCCGGGGGGGGATTCGCTGTTTTTTTTGCTGCAGATTCCCCTGATTTCCGGCTTTCCGCGGGGTTTTTTGCTCTCATTCCGGGTGTTTCGCTGGGGGTCCCGGCGGATTTCGCTGCGGACCGCGGGGTTCGCTGCTGACCGCGGGGGTTTTTGCTGCTGACCCCGGGGGGTTTGCTGCGGTCCGGGGGTGATTTCGCTGCTGTCCACGGCGGATTTCCGCTGATCCGCGACTGTTTTTTCTGCGATTCGCTGCGATCCGCGGGGGATTTCGCTGCTGATCCGCGGGGATTTGCTGCTGACCGCGGCGGTTCGCTGCTGATTGCGCGCCTGGCGATTTCGCTGCTGACCCGGCGGATTCGCTCTGATTCGCTGCAATTTCCGGGCGATTTCGCTGCTGATCCGCGGGGGATTTCGCTGCTGTTCCGCGGCTGATTTCCGGCGATCCGCGGCGGTTTGGGCGCGGATCCGCGGCGGATTTCGCTGCTGATCCGCGGCGGTTTTTTGTTTTTTGCTGATCCGCGGCGGTTTCGCTGCGGATCCCGGTGATTTCGCTCTGACCCACGGGGGTTTCGCTGCTGATCCGCGGCTGTTTGGGCTGCTGTCCGCCGGGCTATTTCGCTGTGATCCGCGGTGATTTCGCTGCTGATCCGCGGGGGATTTCGCTGCTGACCCGGCAGATTTCGCTGCTGTTCCGCGGCGGATTCGCGCTGATTCGCTGCAGATTGCTGCGATTTAGCTGCTGATCCCGGCTGATTTCCCGCTGCTGATCCGCGGCGGATTTCGCTGCTGATCCGCCTGATTTTCGCTGCTGATCTGCGGCGGATTTCGCTGCGGAACCGCGGCGGATTTCGCTGCTGATCCGCGACTGATTTTGCTGCTGATTCGCTGCGAATCCGCAGCGGATTTCGCTGCTTGATCCGCGGCGTTTTCGCTGCTGATCCGCGGGTGATTTTCGCTGCTGTCCGCGGCTGATTTCGCTGCTGATCCGTGGCGGATTTCGCTGCTGATCCGCGACTGATTTTCGCTGCGGTTCCGCGACTTTTAAACTGCGGGATCCCGGGGCGGTTTCGTGCTGATCCCGGCGGATTTCGCTGAATCCGCGGCTGATTTCGCTGCTGATCCTGGCGGATTTTCGCTGCTGATCCGCGACTGTTTCCCTGGGATCGCGACTTATTTCACTGCGGATCCGCGGCGGATTTTTGCTGCTGATCCACGCGGATTTCGCGATGATCCGCGGCGGATTTTGCTGCGGACCGCGGTGATTATCTGCTGATTCTCGCGCTAGGGGGTATGCAAACGCGTCGCGTTATGCTTACCTTACAGCCGGTCAGCGCTACGTTTGAAACGGGCTGGTAAAACGCAAATGAACCCAGCCTTGGGGTTGAACTAGGGTTGGGTTAGCATTTAGGGTTAAGGTTAGAATTACGGTTAGGGTTGGAATTTGGGTTAGGGTTTGGAATTAGGGTTAGGGTTGGAAATTATTAGGTTGTATTTAGATTTATGGTTAAGTTGGGGTTTTAGGGGTTTAGGGTGTTTTGGGGGTTTTTGGGTTATGATTAGGGTTTGTATTGGGGTTAGGTGTGTGTTGGGGTTAGGGTTGGAGTTTAGAATTGAGGGGTTTCCACTATTTGGGCCATTCAGGGGGTCTCCTACGCGACATGGCGCCACCTTTTTTGATTCCTGCAAATTTTGCGTTCAAAAAGTCAAACGGGGCCCCTTTTTTCCAAGCCCCACGTATGCCCAAACAGTGGTTTATCCCCACATATGAGGTATCACGCTCGGGGAAAATTGCACAACAACTTTGGGGGTTCTTTAAATTTTCCCTTTAACATTGGGAAAAAAAAATGGGGGGCCCCAAAAATTATTTTTTTGGAAAAAAAATAAATTTATTTATTTCACGGCTCTGCTTATAAATCTGGAAGGACTTGGAGATTCAAAGTTTGCTTTATCACACATCTATAGTTTTTCCTTGGGGGATTAGTTTCCAAAATGGGTCACTTTGGGGAGTTTTCTACTGTTTAGGCACATCAGGGACTCTGCAACGAACATGACGCCGAAGACCATTCCATCAAGTGGGCATTTCAAAAAAGTCATACTTTTTCCCCTTCTGAGCCCTGCCCTGCGCCCAAACAGTGGTTTATGACCACATATGAGGTATCTGTGTACTCAGGAGAAATTGCCTAACAAATTTTAGGATCCAATTTATACTGTTGCCCATGTGAAAATGAAAAAAACTGAGGCTAAAAGAAAATTTTTGTGAAAAAAAAGTACTTTCTTTTTTTTACGGATCAATTTGTGAAGCACCTGGGGGTTCAAAGTGCTCACTATGCATCTAGATAAGTTCCTTAGGGGTCTAGTTTCCAAAATGGGGTCACTTGTGGGGAGCTCCAATGTTTAGGCACACAGGACTCTCCAAATGCGACATGGCAACCGCTAAATATTCCAGCATATTTTCCATTCAAAAAGTCAAATGGCGCTCCTTCCCTTCTGAGCCCTGCCGTGCGCCCAAACAGTGTATCTCATGAGAGAAGTAATTGCCCAACAAATTTTAGGATCCAATTTATACTGTTGCCCATGTGAAAATGAAAAAAACTGAGGCTAAAAGAAAATTTTTGTGAAAAAAAAGTACTTTCTTTTTTTACAGATCAATTTGTGAAGCACCTGGGGGTTCAAAGTGATCACTATGCATCTAGATAAGTTCCTTAGGGGGTCTAGTTTCCAAAATGGGGTCACTTGTGGGGGAGCTCCAATGTTTAGGCACACAGGAACTCTCCAAATGCGACATGGCAACCGCTAAATATTCCAGCATATTTTCCATTCAAAAAGTCAAATGGCGCTCCTTCCCTTCTGAGCCCTGCCGTGCGCCCATACAGTGGTTTATGACCACATATGAGGTATCTGTGTACTCAGGAGAAATTGCCCAACAAATTTTAGGATCCATTTTATCCTGATGCCCATGTAAAAATGAAAAAATTGATGCTAAAAGAAAATTTTTGTTGGAAAAATTAAAATGTCCATTTTTTCCTTCCACGTTTCTTTAGTTCCTGTGAAGCACCTGAAGGGTTAATAATCTTCTTGAATGTAGTTTTGAGTAGCTTGAGGGGTGCAGTTTTTTATAAAGGTGTCACTTTTGGGTATTTTCTGCCATATAGACCCCTCAAAGTGACTTCAAATGTGAGGTGGTCCCTAAAAAAAATGATTTTTGTAAATTTTGCTGTAAAAATGAGAAATCGCTGGTCAACTTTTAACCCTTATAACTTCCTAACAAAAAAAAATGTTGTTCCCAAAATTGTGCTGATGGAAAGTAGACATGTGGGAAATGTTATTTATTAACTATTTTGTGCCACATAACTCTGTGGTTTAACAGAATAAAAATTAAAAATTTGAAAATTACAAAATTTTCAGAATTTTCGCCAAATTTCCATTTTTTTCACAAATAAACGCAAAAATTATCGACCTAAATTTACCACTAACATGAAGCCCAATATGTCACGAAAAAACAATCTCAGAATCGCTAGATCCGTTGAAGCGTTCCTGAGTTATTACCTCATAAAGGGACACTGGTCAGAATTGCAAAAAATGGCAAGGTGTTTAAGGTCAAAATAGGCTGGGTCTTGAAGGGGTTAAAGGGTGTCAAACTCAGTGATTCAGGCTCACCAGCAGGACGCCAACGATCAAAATACGGCCCAGAACATTCATGCACGATCAGCAACATCGCAGCGAGGGCCACATCGCTGATACATGTCACACACAGCGACGTCGCTGACGATGTCGCTGCTGCGTCATAAAATCGGTGTCGCTTAAGCGATCTCGCTTAGTGTGACCCAGCTTTAAGGCTATGTTCACAGAGAGTTTTAAACCTACTATCAGTGACTTCTGTGTAGCCCTTGGGGGTTCAAAGTGCTCACCACACATCTAGATAAGTTCTTTGCCGGGTCTAGTTTCCAAAATGGGGTCACTTGTGGGGAGTTTTCTACTGTTTAGGCACATCAGGGGCTCTGCAAACGTAACAAGATGCCCGCAGACCATTCCATCAAGTCGGCATTTCAAAGCGTCACTACATCCCTTCCGAGCCTGACGTGTGCCCAAACAGTGGTTCCCCCCCACATATGGGGTACTAGCGTACTCAGGAGAAACTGGACAACAACTTTTGGGGTCCAATTTCTCCTGTAACCATTGTGAAATAAAAAAACAGTGGGCTAAAAAATCATTTTTTGAGAAAAAAAAATGATTTTTTATTTTCACGGCTCTGCGTTATAAACTTCTGTGAAACACCTGGGGGTTCAAAGTGCTCACTATGCATCTAGATAATTCCTTAGGGGTCTAGTTTCCAAAATGGGGTCACTTGTGGGGAGCTCCAATGTTTAGGCACACAGGAACTCTCCAAATGCGACATGGCAACGCTAAATATTCCAGCATATTTTCCATTCAAAAAGTCAAATGGCGCTCCTTCCCTTCTGAGCCCTGCAGTGCGCCCAAACAGTGGTTTATGACCACATATGAGGTATCTGTGTACTCAGGAGAAATTGCCCAACAAATTTTAGGATCCAATTTATACTGTTGCCCATGTGAAAATGAAAAAAAAACTGAGGCTAAAAGAAAATTTTTGTGAAAAAAAAGTACTTTCTTTTTTTTACGGATCAATTTGTGAAGCACCTGGGGGTTCAAAGTGCTCACTATGCATCTAGATAAGTTCCTTAGGGGGTCTAGTTTCCAAAATGGGGTCACTTGTGGAGGAGCTACAATGTTTAGGCACACAGGGACTCTCCAAATGCGACATAGCAACCGCTAAATATTCCAGCATATTTTCCATTCAAAAAGTCAAATGGCGCTCCTTCCCTTCTGAGCCCTGCCGTGCGCCCAAACAGTGGTTTATGACCACATATGAGGTATCTGTGCACTCAGTAGAAATTGCCCAACAAATTTTAGGATCCAATTTATACTGTTGCCCATGTGAAAATGAAAATAACTGAGGCTAAAAGAAAATTTTTGTGAAAAAAAAGTACTTTCTTTTATTTACGGATCAATTTGTGAAGCCCCTGGGGGTTCAAAGTGCTCACTATGCATCTAGATAAGTTCCTTAGGGGGTCTAGTTTCCAAAATGTGGTCACTTGTGGGGGAGCTCCAATGCTTAGGCACACAGGGACTCTCCAAATGCGACATGGCAACCGCTAAATATTCCAGCATATTTTCCATTCAAAAAGTCAAATGGCGCTCCTTCCCTTCTGAGCCCTGCCGTGCGCCCAAACAGTGGTTTATGACCACATATGAGGTATCTGTGTACTCAGGAGAAATTGCCCAACAAATTTTAGGATCCAATTTATACTGTTGCCCATGTGAAAATGAAAAAAACTGAGGCTAAAAGAAAATTTTTGTGAAAAAAAAGTACTTTCTTTTTTTTACGGATCAATTTGTGAAGCACCTGGGGGTTCAAAGTGCTCACTATGCATCTAGATAAGTTCCTTAGGGGGTCTAGTTTCCAAAATGGGGTCACTTGTGGGGGAGCTCCAATGTTTAGGCACACAGGGACTCTCCAAATGCGACATGGCAACCGCTAAATATTCCAGCATATTTTCCATTCAAAAAGTCAAATGGCGCTCCTTCCCTTCTGAGCCCTGCCGTGCGCCCAAACAGTGGTTTATGACCACATATGAGGTATCTGTGTACTCAGGAGAAATTGCCCAACAAATTTTAGGATCCAATTTATACTGTTGCCCATGTGAAAATGAAAAAACTGAGGCTAAAAGAAAATTTTTGTGAAAAAAAAGTACTTTCTTTTTTTTACAGATCAATTTGTGAAGCACCTGGGGGTTCAAAGTGATCACTATGCATCTAGATAAGTTCCTTAGGGGGTCTAGTTTCCAAAATGGGGTCACTTGTGGGGGAGCTCCAATGTTTAGGCACACAGGAACTCTCCAAATGCGACATGGCAACCGCTAAATATTCCAGCATATTTTCCATTCAAAAAGTCAAATGGCGCTCCTTCCCTTCTGAGCCCTGCCGTGTGCCCATACAGTGGTTTATGACCACATATGAGGTAACTGTGTACTCAGGAGAAATTGCCCAACAAATTTTAGGATCCATTTTATCCTGATGCCCATGTAAAAATGAAAAAATTGATGCTAAAAGAAAATTTTTGTTGGAAAAATTAAAATGTCCATTTTTTCCTTCCACGTTGCTTTAGTTCCTGTGAAGCACCTGAAGGGTTAATAATATTCTTGAATGTAGTTTTGAGTAGCTTGAGGGGTGCAGTTTTTATAAAGGTGTCACTTTTGGGTATTTTCTGCCATATAGACCCCTCAAAGTGACTTCAAATGTGAGGTGGTCCCTAAAAAAAATGGTTTTGTAAATTTTGCTGTAAAAATGAGAAATCGCTGGTCAACTTTTAACCCTTATAACTTCCTAACAAAAAAAAATGTTGTTCCCAAAATTGTGCTGATGGAAAGTAGACATGTGGGAAATGTTATTTATTAACTATTTGTGCCACATAACTCTGTGGTTTAACAGAATAAAAATTAAAAATTTGAAAATTACAAAATTTTCAGAATTTTCGCCAAATTTCCATTTTTTTCACAAATAAACGCAAAAATTATCGACCTAAATTTACCACTAACATGAAGCCCAATATGTCATGAAAAAACAATCTCAGAATCGCTAGGATCCGTTGAAGCGTTCCTGAGTTATTACCTCATAAAGGGACACTGGTCAGAATTGCAAGAAATGGCAAGGTCTTTAAGGTCAAAATAGGCTGGGTCTTGAAGGGGTTAAAGGGTGTCAAACTCAGTGATTCAGGCTCACCAGCGGGACGCCAACTATCAAAATACGGCCCAGAACGTTCGTGCACGATCAGCAACATCGCAGCGAGGGCCACATCGCTGATACATGTCACACACAGCGACGTCGCTGACGATGTCGCTGCTGCGTCATAAAATCGGTGTCGCTTAAGCGATCTCGCTTAGTGTGACCCAGCTTTAAGGCTATGTTCACAGAGAGTTTTAACTTACTATCAGTGACTTTGTTGGGGCTTTTATCTGAAGACCTGCAAAATGGAATTCAGTTGTTTGCAGTGACAGGACCTTGACATTAGCGATGCAAGCAGAGTCATATTGTGCTTTGTTGCCTTCAAATAAACATACATTGCCAAAAATGATGTCTGACAGAGCACAAAGTGACTCCATCTGCATAATTAAAGTCAATGGCCCCATTCAAATCCCATTTTTCAGGGTTTCAAAGGTATGCCACGACAGAGCAACTGATAGTAACATAAAATGCTAAAAAGTAGTCTGAGGCTAAGTGCACGTTGCAGCTGTATTCCAAGGAATAAGATACATCAGAATCGTTTCCCGATTTATACTGAAACATTCTCATCATCTGAAGAAGGAAAGTGTGTTCTTTCAGCCTCTGTCTGGTCAGTTTGTTTGTGCATACTGTTTAATTTAGTGTACAGGAAAGCACAGTGGAATGCGCTTTCTTATACAAAGAGTCAATGGAAAAGACATGGCATATTTGGGCGTGCTCGAATATTATGTTCAATTCATTGCGGCTGCATGATTTGCATCTGTTAGATAGCCTCAACACATGTTATGCAATCCCCACATGTTGAGGCTGTCTAACAGCCACAAATCATGCAGCTGCATTGTCTCGAAGATAATACACAAGCACTGTCAGATGCTCGGATAACACCCGAGCATGCTCGGATAAGACGTTATCCGAGCATGTTCGCTCATCTCTAGTCCCTGTGTTGAATGGATGCATACACTGCACCTCCTCTCCAAAAATACAGCAAAACTCTCAATACATCAAAATGACACAAATAAAATTATACTAATGAAAATAAAATTATACTAATAAAAGCTACAGTTCACCATACAAATTACAAGCCTTCATACAGAAACATGGATGTAAAAATAAAATATTTACAAGTGGCAGAACAAAAATGACACAAACAACTTTTTTTAAAAAAAGTTCTGAATTGTGTTTCATCACATACTTAAAATAAACAATACAAGCTTGGTATCACTGTAATCATACTTATCTTGAGAAACATGATGCTAGGTTCTTTTTTTACTATACTGAATGCTGTAAAGACAAAACTCAAACAAAACAATAGCAGAATTGCATTTGTTTCACCATTTCACCCCTCTTTTCAACACATTATATGGTAAGATAAATGATGTCCTTCAAAATTACAACTTGTCAAGCAAAAAACAAATTCTTATATGGCTATTGTGGAGACACAGGAGTCAGTGTATGCCCTGATCCACTAGCCGAAACGGTATGGACCAGGGATCATCCCACCAAACGCTCGCTCTCCTTTTTCCATGGGCATAACACTACTCAGACCACACAGGATGAGAATAAAACAGTGTGGCAATACTTTACTGAACCCACAAAACAGGCAACTAACATGTAGAACAGCCCCAGCAAAATACCCAAGATGGTGCAAATTAGTCTCACCCTTCCGCTGACTCACCGGAATAAGAGCAGCTGTTCTTTCAGAGCTTCCAGGGCCAACTATCCAGCCTGTGGCACGCATAGAGAGGACGTAACAACATGCTTAGGAAGGGGACAGTCCATTGAGGTACAAGGCCAGTTGACCGGAAGATCACAACCTGGTTTCCGAACATGTCCATGGAGCCAGGTAACTGGTGGGTGTCATTCCTGGTTTTACAGACGTATCCATGGGGCTCAGGTGACCTTTGGGTCCAAATCCCGGCTACCCAAAACGTATCCATGATTCAGCAATGGTTAATGAAACAGATCTGTATTCTTTCAGTTTGGGCCATGCTCCCCTAAGCAGGCATTCTGTAGAATGACAAATCTGTGTGCCTCGCAATGGAGCCATGATGTCTTGGCTGTTGTCCTGTAGTCTCTGGTTCTTTGAATGTTTGAATGTCTGGATGTATATCTGTACATATAGGTATCTGTTACAGAGGCATATACTGTATATCCTCTTTTTATAGTTGAAAGCTGTCCTTCAAACCAGCATCCCGAGGTAAAGGGTAGAATGGTGTTGAGATCAACTTGCATTGTTTAATTATTTATTCTATTTGCATAGCTTTTCCTCCTCTGTTTTGCAAGTCAACAAACTAGCTGGCCTAGACAACGTGTAATCAACACATCAGCAAACATCGTTGCTCAATTTTCATGCATCTCTAGTCATCCAGATTAACAGCACAATATGTTACATCAAATGTCAACTTCAAGGCAATATTACAAGCTTATACAAACAAATTTCTGTGTTTTCTTGACTAACCAGAAACACATAAATTCAAAAGTCAACATATAGATAATAGTGATGAGTGAATACATTTGGCACTATTCGTTACTCGTACAAATAGTACTGTATTCAGGCTAACCGTTACTCGGTGAGTAATTAGCTATTCGCCTTGGTATATTCGAGTGACCTGATCAACATGTTTGGAGCTTTATTTGCAGCCAATGAACATGCTGGGCTTGCTTGCCAATCACAGTAATGTCGGCGCCATCTTTGGTGTGGCATTACTGTGATTGGCTGGATATTTAATCCCTGCCATCTTGCGCACATTACAGCCGGAAACAGCATAGTGCGAGCATAGAGACAGTGAAAGCAGCATATAGTGAGAGTTTTTGATTACAAAAAGCTCTTCTAAGAGCTACTGAGAGTGAAGATTAGTTCTCTCTTAGGTGGAGATAGCATAGGGAGAGATTTAATTTGAGGGAGAGGGAAAGGCAGGCACCTGGGTGTTACCATTGCAAGTACATGCTGCAGATCTCTGCTAGTTTGCATAGTGTTGTATAGTGTAGGAACAGACTGTGGGATTAGAGAGAGAGGCAGGGTTTCATCCAGTACCATAATATACAAAACAGCTCTTATAAAAGACACATAATATTACTCTGTACCAACACTAATTAAAAAAATTTTTTGAGCTCCATAATATTCCTGAGTACCAGCATATACTAAACTGCTTTTTTTTACAGCTAAATAATATTCCTCAGTGCCAGCATATACTAAACATCTTTTTTAAAAGCTAATTGCTAAATAATATTCCTTGACTATTGCTGAAATAGCTAATATTTATCTAGCAGTTGTGCTAATGCCACTATTTGCTAGTTATTTCTCTGAGTCTGCTGTTGGCGTGTGTCATAAAGGCAATATAAGAAAAATAATAATTTTCTATTGGCTAAATAAATAGCGTATATTTAACTAGTAGTTGCGCGACTGGCGCAAAGCCTGCAGAGATAAGCAAACATCACTATTTTCCAGTAATTTCCCTAAGTCTGCTGTTGGCGTGTGTCATAAATGCTATATAAAAAAAATTGAACTTCTGACTTTTTGCAGTCTGCCACACATTGCACAGTTCATGCCCAGATGCCTTTCCCAAGACCCTCGTGTGAAAGACATTTTGTTCACCATGAAATACTGACCGTGCACATTTCTTGACCCACGGTACAGGGAGAAATTTCCCTCTCTCATGTGGGAGGCAGAAGTGCCATTTTCAGTGCATGCATGCCAGAGGGTCATTGTTGAAGAATTGCTGAAACAATTACCCTCAGACAAGCGCTGCAGGCAGAAGTACCGGGTCTTTTCACCCACTAGGATTACAGGGGAGGGCCATGCACACCAGGTGCAACTCAGGGGGTGAGGGAAATGTCCACCAACTAGGACATTTTCATGAAACCATCACATCAGTAAGGGCTATCTGTGGGTTTAACTATGACAAGGAGGGAAAAGTTGACCAAGATGGTGAACGAGTACTTAAGTGACCATACCAACGTCCTTCCTTATTCTTCAGTGCCCTTTAACTATTGTTTGTCCAAGCTGCACATTTGGCTCAACCTCTCCTTATATGTCTTGCAGGTGCTCCATTCCTTACCATCCAAACTGATTTTGTTCTAGAAATCACATCCTTCTCCTCCTGCTTCTGCTACAATTACTTAGTGGTCATATATGTATACCCCAAGTGGGTAATGTTATTAAATTTGTAAACCTTTGTACATTTTGCAATGGTGAAACTTGTACCCCTTATGTCTAGCAATTATAACTGCAAAATTTATTGTGGAGCTCACAAAACTCAGGTTTCACGGCACCTGCTGGCACTCTGAAAATATAAAAAAGAGGTCGCATAATGACACAGCGTGGACGTGGTGGTGGTGGGCGTAGCCCAAAATTTAAATGGGCATGTATGAGCTGGCATTGTAAAGTGATAGGGAATATGTATTCCACTATCTAGCTATCAGTTTTGAATGAAGGAGGGACCTCCCAAATGTCGGAGTGAGAGCCCTCACAAATCTAAAAGGAAAAACTAAAGACAAAATGCTCCGTGTGATCATATGTTAAAGGGGAGATTATATACTGTATATATTGTAATGTTCCACACTGTCTGTGGACGGGGATTACTCACTTTGCAGGTCTTGGAGGTAAACACTGGCACACTCAGGGTTAAAACGAGTCCATTTGGTTTATTATTCACCAGTTTCCGAAGCCATTACTGTTGTGAACGTTTTGGAGACGACTTCGGAGCTGAAGTTCCCTCTGGTGGTTGCTGAGTGTATTGAACCAATGTTGAATACCAAGAACCCTACACCTGCAAATAATGAGTGGTTGTCAGGTGGTACTGGCTGGCCTGATATAAGTGAGCTGAATTCCCATGATCCTCGCCGGTGATCAATTGTGCTTCTGGTCTAGGTTGGAATTCAGCATGCTTTCCTTCTGTCTCCTGCTTGCTTTCAGATAAGTCTCTTTCAGTTTTTTTTTACTGTGGTTTGAATTCCTTGCTTTTTGCTGCATTGCTTTTTGTATTCAGCCGGGTCCCCTTTGGGGGCTTTGGCTGGTCTCCGTTCGTTTTTTGTGTTTGTTCATTTGCTCAGTTCTTGTGATATTTTGCTGCTGGGTGGCTACGTGTCCGCAACAGAGATCTGATATAGGTGGTCGAGACCGTGTGGTCTCAGTGTTTTTGGATTCAGAAGTGTTGGAGTTTTTCTAGGTTTTTCTAGGTTGCAGACAGTATTCTCTCCTGTACTGTCCTATCTCGACAGTTTTGGGCCCCAGCGTTGCTCAAATCTATTTTCTGTCTGTGTTCGTATTTTCATCTTGTTTAACCGCCATTATATGTTTGGGGCTTCTCTATCTTTTTGGGGTCTTATCTCGAGGTTTGTTAGCTTTCTCTTTCCATTTACAGGGTATGCATCTTCCCGGGTGGCCGGGCGTCTAGACCACGTTTTTGGTAGTCAGGTGCTTTCTAGTTTGTGCGGTTAGATTAGGGGGTCTGCAACCTTATTAGTTTCCAACCATTCTGGTGTCAGGTTGTCCTATGCGGTTTTTGCCCATCTGCACCACGACTGGTCTCTGTCTCACGAAATCCTCATCTCTTACACCGCATTATTTTCACCATCTCCTGCTACTTCCCAATATTCTATTGACCTTCCTCACAGAATATTTCCGTGGAGTTCCAGAACCGATGTCTTCCCAAAGTCCAGTGTTTTGAGCTTCTCTCCATAGCTCCAGACTCTGGCAGCTTCCTATTCCTCAATATGCCCACCTGTGTTTTGCAGAGGCATTGCGATGCATATCCTCTACAGGATAGCCACCCCTTTGCCTGTGACTTCTTAGTCCGACATATCACCATGATCCGTCTCTAGTGCCACGTGCACACTACAGCTTTTATGCCTTCTAAAGGCTCTCATGCACAGCCTCACTGGTACAACTTCTTGTCATCTTCGGTCACCTTTTATGCAGACTTGAAGACCGGGGTCTCATTCTCTTCATGGACAGCGCCCATTTGCGTGGACCTTCCATCAAGACACTGTCACACGGTTGATTGTCTTGTTCCGCCTCAGGCAACTCTAACTCAGTTTCACATCTCTCAAGACTCCTTGCCAAGATGGATCATTGCCCCGCTACTGCGTCTCTCTTACACCTCCCGGCACCTGCACGCATCGTAATTATTGCGCCCACAAACTCTTCACTTCTTAGACTCCTTGCCAATCATTCCTTGGCTTCCTTACACTCATGCGTATTCTGCGACCCACTTCTCCGCATAATCCAATCTTCCATATCTCCAGGCCTTGTTTTCGTTTGACACTTAACAGGTGATCTCTTTAGCTCAAGACTTCCTTCTCCAGCTCATCCACTCTGTGCTCAGCCGCTTGTCTCAGGACCCTTCTTGTTCGACATGCTCTTTCACTGTTTCTTTAATCAGCTCTATTTCGTGATCCTGCTCTCTCTTGGCTAGCACGTGTTGCACCATCACTTCTTTAATTAGATCTTCAGATGGGCTCTCTTGGCCACCCACACTCTGCGTTTTGAGAGTTACACCTGTTCCTGCATCTTCTCTACTTTCTCTTCGGGGCTCTCTGCCGTTCACTAACTATCTCTGTGCTGGGGTTTGTCAGCGATAAAGTAACCTTGTTATCAAGGACAATAACCTGATCTATACCTGACCCTGTTTTCCCTTTATTTATATCTTCACAGGGTGCAATTTGTTCAGCTTTTTGCGCCCCTTACGTTTCCGGCTTCGGGAGGTCTTGCCCTCTTTGCGGGGTCCTTCCTTACTGTATTCCCTTTCTTTGTTAGAGTCACAGTCATCCACAGAGTCTGTGTCACACCTCACAGTATGGTGAACGCCCAAGTTACTCTCTATCTGGGTGTCAGCTCCACTAAGTTTAACTACGACATCAGCATCAGCCATACTGTCATACACTTCAGGGTGC
This sequence comes from Oophaga sylvatica, assembly GCA_033576555.1. NCBI lineage: Eukaryota > Metazoa > Chordata > Amphibia > Anura > Dendrobatidae > Oophaga > Oophaga sylvatica. The sequence continues at coordinate 5,448 of JARQOD010010329.1, read as the reverse complement.
GTCAGGTCAGTAAGTCGGACAGACGCACGCTTTCCTCCGGTCACCCCTTCGTCTGACAAGTCAGTTTTGGGAGGTATTATCGTCTCAATGCATTCCACCCCAACAGTAGAGAGGCCTCCATCCTCCTACTGTAGAGGAACTCCCCTCTTCCACAAGTCTGAGAACAGCTTAGAGTCCTAGTCTATAACCACTGGACAAGACAAATTCGGGACTATAGTGACATCCTATCCTGCAATGTCCCAGCCTGTCTCAATGATTACCCTGGCCACGGGATAATCCTTAGTGTCCCCATGGATGCAGGTGACCCTAACCTTTCTACCAGGTATTTCAAATCCCTCAGGTGCAACCCTCAGTAGAGTCACCGGGCTCTCAGAGTCGACCAAACCAACCACATCTTCATTTATCTGTAGGGCACACCCCCATAACATCTTACCGAGTGGGTAGTTCATAAGACAGACTGGACACACATAGTACATTTGCCCCTGGCAACAGTTCGTCTGGACGACCCCTTTAACGTTGCGATGCCTTGCCCTCTTTTGGGTAACTACCATTCCCCGGGACTCCACCCCTTTTTGGGGAATTATCCCTGTTTGGGGCACTGCCCCCTTTTGGGACGCTACCCACTTTTAGGGACACCAACCCACTCTGAGATACATCCCATGGATGCCCCCATGGCCTTCTTAGGCCCGAGTTCACACAGTACAGATTATGTCTCTCGGGCTTGTACTGGCCCTTTAAGAGGTTCAATGCTCTGATGTCCTCTTATGACCTCACCAGCTCCTGCTGCTGCAGAACCTCTTGCTGCAACTGTAACTCCTGCTACCACAAGACCCTGCACAGCTGCGCACTGCAGACTTCGTGGACCCACCAATCCCCAGCAAGCTTCGTAACCCCGCCGAGTTACAGCCAGACGCTTGTCACCTTCGTAGCCCCACGGAGCCACAGCAAGATGGCAAGAGAAAAAAAAATTTCATGGACCCGCCGATCCACAGCAAAACACCTGCACACGTGCTTCTTGGACCATTGCCAGCATTCTAGCACCAATTGTAATGTTCCACACTGTCTGTGGATAAGGATTACTCATTTTGCAGCTCTTGGGGTAAACACTGGCAAACTCAGTGTTAAAACGAGTCCATTCAGTTTATTATTCACCAGTTTCCGCAGCCATTAACAGTTTCCACAGCTTTAACAAATAAATACAGTCTCTCACTGACCCCGATCAGTATAACACGGACTTCTGTGCATTACCTGTTGTGTCGGCCACACAGGTTCCCAGATGCCTCTTAGCTTCAGAGGTATCCAGTAAACATAGCACAAAATATAGTCTCTTCCTCACAAATACTTCTCACTGACTCCAGTCAGTATAACTCACGGTTGTCAAGACCGTTACCTGTTGGATTGGCCACACAGGTTCCTGGACGCCTCTTAACCTCAGAGGTATCCCATAAGCAACAATTAAAACACAGTCTCTTTCTCACAAATACTTCTCACTGACCCCGGTCAGCATGACACGGACTCCGTTCCGTTACCTGTTGGCCACGCAGGTTCCCGGATTCCTCTTATTCGCAGAGGTATCCAATAAACACTTCTCACTGACCTCAATCAGTATCACTCACGGTTTTCAAGACCGTCCATTCCTCTGTCTCAGACTCGCCAGCACTGCTTCCCCAGTCTGTGCGACGTCCAGCTTGGAAACATGGGAGCTCGGTCCAGACTGACAGACTCCCAACACACTCCCTCACATGTGCACCACACCTTCCTTAGATAGCTGTAACCACTCCCAGTTACCTATCACCTGGCTAGTCACATGATCATGACCTCATCACAGGTCCTCAAAATTCACATCCACACACATATCTTCAGGCAAAACTGGGTACAGTGAGCCCCCCTCACCACAGAGCGAGGTAAATGGGTAGCCTGACCCTCCCAAATGTGAACAAAAACTACTTAGAATTTACTTACACCAGAAAAAACACTCCGGGCTACATCACAGGGAGCTGCCATCCCTGCGATACATTCCTTCCATTAACTATGCAGCCATTAGTATCGCTACTATATATATTATATATATATTATATATATAATATATATATATTATTGTGCATTATATACATGTAATTATGAAGGTAAAAATGAGTTTGCTACAAAGTTCCAATTTTCTAGATGTACCATTCTAAACAATTCAGAGTGCAGCTTTATATTTTCTTAGAATTATGTTAGCTGGCACTTATTCACACTAGTAGGGATGTGCTGGTCAGTCCTTTTCTATTTCACTATTCGCTCAACATTAATAGATAACAGTCAATGTCTTCTGGCTTACTGAAAATAGTTAATTAAGATAAAATGCTGTGTTGTCACAGATGTGTTGATAAAAAAATATGTAAAAGTCATAAATTAACTTTTAGAAAAAGGGGAGAGAGAGTTGTCTGGGACAGGAAAGATTAGATTAATGCCCACCCATCTTGATGGTACTGACAAACTAGAGTATATTGCTCTGACAGGCTTTATGGTAGTTTTTCGATATGACACATCCTGACATGCCCCCTAGGGATGAAGGGGTTGTCAGAATCGGGCCGGACAGTTCTTTGGGGAAGGTCAAGGGGCCCTAGCCCCAGGCATGGCATCACCCCTAAGAGGGAGGCAATATCACTGTGGCAACCAGACTCTGGGGTGCCACACATCCCAGCATGCACACTCTCAGGGGAGCTGAGCTGACACGCAATCATTTTTAGACCATCATAAAACACTTGAGATGACACACGAGCACATTTCACAAATGTACACTGAACAATAATTGGAAATGTTTTCTTGATATAAATATTACTTTCTTAAGATCACTGTGTAAATGGCACTTAATGATTAACCCCTTCATGACATGGCAATTTTACGTTTTTTCACTTTTAGTTTTTTCTTCCCTTCTTCCAAGACACAATTCATTCCACCAGATAGTGTACTGGAAAACGGGAAAAAAAATCCAAGTGCTTTGAAACTGCAATACAAGTGCAATTCCACAATTGTTTTTTTGGCCTTTTTATTGACCATGTTGACTATATGGTAAAACCAACCTAGTGAAATGATTCTCCAGGTCAGTACAAGTACGCAGATACAAATCATGTACAGTTGTTTTTTTATTTAAGTGGAGAAATTTTTTTTAGAAATTTGCAAAAATAAATACAATTTTGCATTTATCACCATTATTTTTTTAGACCAGTACATTTTTCATTTTTCTAGCTATGAGGCTGTGTGAGTGTGACGGCTTATTTTTTGCACCCTGAGCTAATGTTTTTACTGGTACCATTTTGGGGAAGATACGATGTTTTGATCGCCTCTTATTTTATTTTATTGCAATGTTGTGGTGGTCAAAAAAAATTAATTTTGATTTTTATTCTCATTACATCTGACTGGATTAATTTACTTTATATTTTGATAGATCAGACTTTTACGAATGCAGCAATGCCAAATATGTGTATTTTTTAGTTTTTTATTGTTTTACTGGGGAAAAAGGGGGAATATGAACAGTTTTTTCATATTTTAAAAAACCTTTTATTTCACTTTTTACTGTATTTCATAGTCTCTTTATTGCACTTGAAGCTGCGATTATCTGATTGCTTGTGCTATACATAGCAGGACTTCAGCACATCTCTATAGCTAACATCATGATTAGAGATGAGCAAATATGTTTGGAAAACGATTACCAAACAAAAATTCAGCACAAATATGGTACATTCGGATTCGTGATCGGTAACACGACCATGTTTCTTAAAATCAGAAAATGTCGGTAGCATTTAGTAAAAAAGATAGAGTAAAAGCCGGTAAGCCATGTGCCACGTTTGGTAAAAATCACAGCATAATAATGCAAAAAACTGAGGGCACTACTGATAATTAATTATATGGGATCACCATCCACACGCCAAAAACCAATAGTAATAGAATAAAAGAGAGAAGTAGCGTGTAAAGGTAAGGATCACCACAAACAATGAATCAAAAAACAATAACAAATTTCTATTTTATTAGGACAAAAAGTTAGACAAGCAATGCAAAGTTAAAAACAGTTAAAAAACCAAAAGGTTAACAAATAACAGTGTAAGAGGCCTTATAAGAGTCTCCTACACCAAAACTCCCTCCTCCACTATGTGTACCGACAGTGTGTTATGGTAAGACACATAGAAAGCCACTAATAAATATTGTCAAATGATGTCAAACCAACAAATATAATAACAGAGGCAGATATTATATAGCACAGGTTAAACCAGCAGGCTCACAATGGAGCAATACAGCAATGTTAGTAATCAGTGACCCCTGCCTATTACCCCCAAAAGAGAAGAAAAGGTTGTTATGAATGAATCCTAAGATGAAGTAATAAAGGATAAAATATTCAAGTAGAACATGATCTCCCTGAATAATAAGAAAGGCAAATGCGGCTGGGTAAGACTTGTTGTATCCTGGATGAAAAGAGTGACTGGTCACATGAAGGAGAAGGGGGAGCGAACCCCATGCATATCACCACACAGAGTGGCTTCCTCAGGGAAAGTGAGGGAAGAGAACGCTTGTCAGCCTTATATAATCAAAGAAATTAGGGAAAAGTCATCAATTAGACTGGTGTGGGAGGCTGTCCAGAACAACCAATGTATGGCGTTGTTAGGGAAACCCAGTGTAGACAAACTTACCCCTAGATATCAGAAGCGGGGAAGTAATCAATGAACACAATGCAGGAAAACCTGTGTATTAGTTGGAGCCTGCGCAAAAGAGTCAATAAAGAAAAGGACCTTGCAGTCATGTGATAATACTCATTGGAATAGATAAAGTACAAAAAAGGCCAATAACACCTATAGGTATATAAACCCTTGGTTTTAAATAGTATATGCATATACGTCCATGAACAATTAGAAAAAAAAAAAAAAAAAAAAAGAGCGGGCGTCAGTAGTTGGATGAATGAAATGAACAATAGGACCTTAGATCACATGATCGCACGTGGGCACATATGACATATACGGCCAATAACTATAGCGCATGTATGCCAACTCCGCAACTTACACGGAGCTTTATATGTCCATTAGCATATTTAAAAATGTGTATACGCCGATAACTAGGCAAACAAGCAAAGCAACAGGACCTTAGATCACGATTGGTCACGTGCATAAGCACAAACAACATAGATAGTAAATGACTACAATGCATGCGCATCTCCACATTGGAGATCTTGGAAAGAGTATTGTATGTTCATAAGAAAAAAGCTGCACTCGATAAGAATGTCTCAACAATATGATAATTGGAACAAAGAAAACATCCCTATAGGACCTTAGATCACATGATCGGTCATGTGCATAAACACAAACGAAAAAGATAATAAATGACTACAACACATACGCATCTCCGCATTGGAGATCTTAAAAAGAGTATTATATGTTCATAAGCAATAATTCCATTGGCATATTTAAAATAAGAACC
>JARQOD010010328.1:0-27812 GCA_033576555.1 Oophaga sylvatica | reverse complement strand
CGAGGAGTGTGGGTGAAGTGGAGGCCACCGTAACTCAGTGCAGCAGGGGAGGCCATGTCATGGGGCGTCAGCCAGGTCTCAATGAGGGCTAGGAAGGAGAGGTTGTGGGAGGTAAAGAGATCGTGGGTCACGTGGAGCTTGTTGCAGATGGAGTGGGAGTTCCAGAGTGCTCCAGAGAGAGGAAGCTGGGGGGTAGGGGTCAGTTGCTGCAGTGGTCAGTAGGGGTCAAATTACTCCGTTGCTGCAGGGCACACAATCCTGTTTGTGACTCCAAGTTTAAAGATGAGTTGCCCCCCAAGGCAATGGGAACTCGGATCTGAGACTATAGACTTCTATGGGGGATGTCACGGCAACACAGCTCAGTTCATGGCTCTGGCGCTCACCCGTTAATGTGGGATATTTACAGGGGAATTGAATGTCGGTATGGGGATTTGTGACGCCACCTGTGGTACCTGGTCAGGGTGACCAGCGCTGCGGTGCAGATCCACTGAAGGGTTGGTGTTGTGCAGCTATAGGTGTTAAGCCTCCCACAGGTGAGGCTGAGTTCTTCAGGGCAGATATATGGGTAAGGATGCAGGACAGAGGGGATCCCGGCAGTAGAGGTAATAAGGTAGACACACACACAAGTCACTTTGGTACCTTTACTGAAGATGTTGCAGGCACATCCCGGAGCACTGTAGGGTGAAGGGTGCACATCCAGAGTCTCCCACTGAGTAGGTGTGTGGCCTCCTGTTCCTTGCCTTTCTGTATGAAGTCCTGGCCGGTATGTAGCTGGGCCTAACTTAGTCTCCGTCCTGCACCTGGCTGACCTTGTGATTGTACCTTCTCCTGAAGTACAGTCCCTACTTGCAGCGTCCCGCTTTCCGGACTTCTCCTGGCCCAGTTACGTATCAGCTCAGTGGTGGTCCTGGGACCTATAGTCCTCCAGGAACTCCGGTATTCTCCTAATGGGTCGTGGAGATCCCTATAGGCTCGGACCCCGGCGTCCGGTAAATACTTGTTGAGGTGAGCTATGAAGGTTCCTCTGCCTCATTCACTTCTCTTTCCACTCGCCTTCGGCCTACCTGGGCCCTCACACGATTACACACACTGGCGGTTGGTGGGCTGCCTCTTTGCCGCTCTCTGAGCATCGGCACACTCTCAACTTGAGCTCTGGAGTCCCTTACTGCGAACTCCACTCGTCTGCTCGCTTGTTTCAGCTCTGACTAGACTGGAGTGGATTCACTTCCACTTTACTAGCCTCCACTTTGCTGAACTGAACTGCTCTGCAGCCTCTCTAATCTCAATCTGAGCTCTGCGCTGCACACTGCAGAACTCCAATCTGACTGAGCTGAGCTATGCAGACTGAAATCTCTCTTCAGACTGCTCCTTTAGACTGTCTGCTCTTTCCTGTCTTCACCCTCCTTTTATATAACTATCGGAGCTCCCTCTGGTGGACTTAGGGATGAGTGAAGGTGTGTGCATGTATATTGAGACCTCTAGTGGTGAATTCCTTCTGTGCACCCTTCTGGGAGATATGAATCCAGGCGCAGCTGGGCTCCACAACAGAGTCTGGAGACACCGTGGAGAGCGATCTGCTGCCTGCAATATCCTTCAGCATGACCTGTTTGGCAGTGGTTCAGTAATGGTGTGGGGTGGCATTTCTTTGAAGGGCCACACAGCCCTCCATGTGCTCGCCAGAGGTGAACTGACTGCCATTAGGTACCGAGATGAAATCCTCAGACCCCTTGTGAGACCATATGCTGGTGCGGTTGGCCCTGGGTTCCTCCTAATGCAGGACAATGCCAGACCTCATGAGGCTGGAGTGTGTCAGCAGTTCCTGTAAGATGAAGCCTTTGAAGCTATGGACTGGGCCGCCCATTCCCCAGACCTGAATCCGATTGAGCACATCTGGAACATCATGTCTCACTCCATCCACCAACGTCATGTTGCACCACAGACTGTCAAGGAGTTGGCGGATGCTTTAGTCCAGGTCTGGGAGGAGATCCCTCAGGAGAACATCCGCAACCTCATCAGGAGCATGCCCAGGCGTTGTAGGGAGGTCATATGGGCACATGGAGGCAACAAACAATACTGAGCATCATTTTGACTTGTTTTAAGGACATTACATTCCACTTTAATTTGTGGGTGACTCCAAATCCAGGCCTCCATTGGTTAATAAATTTGATTTCCATTGATGATTTCTGTGAGATCTTGTAGTCGGCACATTCAACTTTGTACAGAACAAAGTATTCAATGAGAATATTTCATTCATTCAGATCTAGGGTGTGTTATTTGAGTGTTCCCTTTATTTGTTTGAGCAGAGTATATAGAGCCAGGTATAAGTGTTCAGGAATATTTTTTTTGGATCTTAATCCTGTTTATTTTATTTAAAAGCAATCCATAGCACACCATTTTTATGCTGTTTTGCTTGTTGGCACTGAAGAATACAGCCAGATCCTTTCCATATTACAGTGTAAAAATCCATTTTTTTGTTAGACAGGGTTTTGGCCGTCACACGGATCATCACAAGTGATGAGAGAACGTGTTCGGTAATACTTGTTACTCGCCCGTGTATCGCTGTACTCGCGCTACTTGGCGAGCACCAAGCATTTCTGTGTTTGCTCAGCGGGAGTTCTGGTGCACGCCTTGCATTTTTGGCCATCTAAAAAGCGCCAATCAACATGCAGGGATTGTCTGCCACGCACTTTAATGGCGCTGCCACCTTTGTTGTGGTATTACAGTGATTAGCTGGCCGCACAGCGGCATCAGGTGACCTGGTGCCGCCATGCTTGGCTCTGTCTGCTCCGGAATTAGCGAGTGTAGGGAGAGTTGCTGCTTAGATCGGGTCAGATTTGAGGGTTAAGAAAGTAGTGTGGGTCTAACATCAAAGAATAAACAAATCCAGCTTAATCAACAGTCCTTCTAAGGACTAATTACGGCGTATATAGATTGCAGTGCTAGGTAGGCAGGGAGTGTCTGTGGATATATACACATCAGTGAAAGGCCTGCAGGCACTGTGTGTGGGTATCAGTAGCAGCCAGGCATTCTGTAGCATACTTCATACTTCGAGGGTCGATTCCATTACTGTCTGCTGCTGCCTATTACAAATTTTGACCTTATCTACACAGCCTTAGGTCTCAGTGGGCAGCACATTTTTTTTTGGCATCTTAATCCTGATTATTTTTTTCCAATGCAATCCAGAACCCCATTTTTTCTCTAATTGCTTGTTGACACTCCAGAATACAACCAGATCCTTTTCATAGTTCAGCGTGAAAATCCTGCAAATTTAAACGGGTTTGCCTCTTCCAGGCCTGACATCTGAGTGCACATAAAAATCTGCCATTTTTTTGTGGTACTGTAGAATTTTTTTGGAGTGTCTTATACAATTTTTTGACACCATTTTAATACCTAAAAAATATTTAACTACAGGGCAGATATTTTACATTGGGTTTTGTTGCATATCTTTGTGCTCAAAATTTTGCCATTTCAGGCCTCCATAGAATTTTTTTTTGTAGTGTCACAGCCTAATTAATGACACAATTTTGCTGTCCAAAAAAAAAATTCAGGGCTGATATTTTAAAGTGGACTCTCTTCGTCAGACGCCTGATCTATCTGTGTGTTAAAAATTGTGGCATTTCAGGGCTACATTCCCCTTTTTTTTGCTGTGTCTTACCCTATTTGTATACACTATTTTGGAGGAAAAAATAAATAAATCCAGGCCACATATTGAACAGTGTGGCATCTTTGTCAGATGCCAGATCTGTGTGCTAAAAATTGTGGCATTTCAGCGCTACATTCCCCTTTTCTTGCTGTGTCTTACCGTATTTGTATACACTATTTTGGGGGAAAAATATATAAATCCAAGCAATATATTGAACAGTGTGTTGTCTCTGTGAGACGCCTGATCTATCTGTGAACTAAAAATTGTGTCATTACAAGGCTACATTCCCCATTTTTTGCTGTTTCTTACCCTATTTCTATACAGTATTTGGGGTAATATTAATAATCTTTATTTTTATATAGCGCTAACATATTCCGCAGCGCTTTACAGTTTGCACATATTATCGTCACTGTCCCCGATGAGGCTCACAATCTAGATTCCCTATCAGTATGCTTTTGGAGTAAAAAATTTTGGGTAAAAAATTTACAAATACAGACCACATATTGAACAGTCTGGTATCTTCGTCAGATGCCTAATCTATCTGTGAGCTAAAAATTGTGGCATCTAAGGGCTACATTCCCCATTTTTTGTGTTTTCTTACCCTATTTAGTTACAGTATTTTGGGGTAAAAAATTTACAAATACAGACCACATATTGAACAGTCTGGTATCTTCGTCAGATGCCTAATCTATCTGTAATCTAAAAATTGTGGCATTTCAGGGCTACATTCCACTGTATTTGCTGTCTGTTATCCTATTTGTATACACTATTTTGGGGGAAAAAACAGATAAATCCAGCCAATAGAGTTGAGCGAAACAGGTCGGTCAGGTTCAAAAGTTGCCGACTTTCGCCAAAGTCGGGTTTCGTTGACCGAAACCTGACCATAGCGTGCAGTCCACCATGCGGTCGGCAAAACGAGCACCAAAGTCGGTTTTCCCAAAATGCGTTCAGGTGCATTTTTTCAGCCAATGAGCAAGGATGTACACTGTGGGCAACAAGATGACATGTGCAGCATCCACCACCATCTTAGTGAAGGGTATTGCAGTGATTGGCTTGCTTTGGGGGGCGTCATAGTGTCTATAAAAGCCCTGACCGCCAACCGCCATTTTACTTCTGCCGATCTTAACAGTAGGGAGAGGTTGCTGATGCTGTTTATCAGCAGGGAGAGAGTTAGGGCTGGAAAGAGAAGTTCTTCTGTGCTTGTGCTGATAGCGATTGTGCTGTACAGTTAGTGTGCAGTGATGGGAGGATTTTCTTGTGTGCAGCAGCGCTGGTTATTAGGCTGCCTGATAGCTGTATTGCTGTGTGTTCACTGCTGTGCAGACTGCTTTTTACACAGCACTAATACTTTTATTCTTTTTTTCTGCACAGTTACCGAGCGTTCATTTTTTCCCACACCGTATAGAGCTGTACGCTCCTCACACACTACCGTGTACCGGCTGGTATCACATACAAAACATGCTGACTATCTGTGTGTGACTCTGAAATTATATACGCAGATTGAAATTTTCCCCTATACCGTATACAGCTGTCCGCTTCTGATACAGTACCATATATCTACTCTTTGTATTACGGTCAAATTCATACTGAGTGAGTGTCTGTGTGTGACTCCGGAAATATCTACGGAGATTTAAATTTTCCCCTACACGTTATACAGCTGTACGCTTCTGATACAGTACCGTATATCTGCTCTTTGTATTACGGTCAAATCCATACTGTGTGAGCGTCTGTGTGTGACTCCGGAAATATATACGGAGATTTAAATTTTCCCCTACACCGTATACAGCTGTCCGCTTCTGATACAGTACAGTATATCTGCTCTTTGAATTACGGTCAAATCCATACTGAGTGAGAGTCTGTGTGTGACTCCGGAAATATATACGGAGATTTAAATTTTCCCCTACACCGTATACAGCTGTCCGCTTCTGATACAGTACCGTATATCTGCTCTTTGTATTACGGTCAAATCCATACTGTGTGAGCGTCTGTGTGTGACTCCGGAAATATATACGGAGATTTAAATTTTCCCCTACACCGTATACAGCTGTACGCTCCTCATACAGTACCATATATCTGCTGGTATTTTTGGTGCATTTTCCCAAACATGAGGAAGTATGGTGGAAGAGGCCGCGGACGTGGATGGGGGGGCCAGCTGGTACTGATGGTGGTGGTGGAGGTGCATCTGCTGGTAGTGCCAAAAGCACAATAGCACCTAAGGCAGGAGGTGTTGAGCCTGCGTCATCGTCTGGCTTCAGAAGGCCTGGAAGGCTGCCTTTTCTGGGAGTAGGTAAACCGCTTTTAAGGCCGGAGCATCAGGGACAGGTTTTGGCTTACATTGCCTAAACAGCCTCCAGCTCTATGGCCTCCTCTTCTGAAGTTTAAAAAAATGCAGGCTCCTGGTCAGGAACAACACCTTTCCTTGTGTCCTTCACGCCCACCAAAAGTGAAGGATGCGGCAGGCCACACTTCAGATTACTCCATGGAGCTCTTTTCACATACCATGCCTGGGTTATCAAGTCATATCCTGAATTCCCCAGTCCAAGATGAATATGACATGGAGTGCACTGATGCACAGCCACTGCTATATGATTCTGCTGGTACATTCACCCAGAGCACTGCATTGCCCTCGCAGTCTACTGAGCCAGATTCTGACCCTGATGAAACTCAGGTGCCCCTTCCCGCATACGATACCACCTTACACAGTGACACAGAGGAAGGTGCAGATGAAATTGAAGAGGAGGTGATGGATGACCCAGTTGTTGACCCGGATTGGCATCCATTGGGGGAAGAGGGTGCCGCTGGCAATAGCTCAGAACAGTAGGAGGAGGATCCGCAGCAGGCATTGACATTGCAGCTGCGGTTATCTGGCAGGCCCGTAGCAGTCCAAAAACGTGTTATAAAAACAAAATAAGGTTGCAGGACAGCTTGGCCAGATGGTCAAATTAGTACAGCGTGCAAGCCCTGAAAATTTATCCCATAGTAGGAATAGTGCAGTGTGGCACTTTTTTGACCAAAATCATATTGATGAGGCAAAGGTTATCTGTAAGAAGTGCGGAAGGACCTTTAGCGAGGGAAAAATCTCCGAAATTTAAATACCAGTTGCATGCTTCGACATGTAAACACCATGTACTTGCAAGCATGGACGGACTACAAAACCTCACTGGCTTTGAACGCCTACATTGCCAAACTGATCTCATTAAAGATGATGCACTTCCGTTTGGTTGAAAGCACAGCGTTCCGAGAGCTCATGGCCTACGCTGTCTCACACTATGACCTACCAAGTCGGCACTACTTTTCTAGAAAAGCCATCCCTGCCCTCCACCTGCATGTGAAAGACTGCATTGTCCAGGCACTCAAACAATCAGTGAGTGGGAAGGTGCACCTCACAACAGAAGCACGGGCCAGTAGGCATGGCCAGGGCCGTTACGTGTCCATCACTGTGCACTTGGTTATTGTGGTGGATGTGTGTGGCCCAGCTGCGCTTGGTGACACATGTTCCCTGGAGGATGCACAGAAAGGTAATGCACAAACACTTGATATTCATTCACATCTCACACTTCCCTATATTGCCACCAGAAGGAGCCTTAGACTATATAAGGGTGTGGGAGACGTAGCAGTGGGTCTTTTTCAGTCTTGTCTTTCTTTTCTGTCTTTGGTCTTTGACATTCTGGTGATTCCTGTCAGATGACACAGACATTTGTTCAGTCTTCCTGGAGTGATTCTGACTGTTGGTTCCCTATGAACGTGGAAAGTGACTCTCGGAGTGAGCACGAAATCAGTCTGACGGAAGGTCCTGATAGCTACTCTGGACAGAGCCTATGAAGGAAAAGAAGGAAGGAAGCTACAGTTATTATAACAACGAGTCAACTGAGGAACGGTCAGTGAGCGGTGATAGAAGGAAGCTGACGACTACACCTACTGTTGCCTGTGCTTATGTTAAGGGTGTGAGTAGGGCGACAGGCGAGTGGTAAAAGGAAGAAAGAGTGACTGAGGTGAAATAGCAACGTTAGCTTAACCTCCACTCTGCACTACCGGACGCCGGGTCCGAGCTTGCTAGTTCCTTCACGGCTAGTGGGAGAAACCGGTGACCCTGCTGGACTTTAGGTCGCAGAGGGGCCCTTTTGTGCTGATACGTAACCGGGGTCAGGAAGAACAGGAGTCAGGCCTGATCAGCCACATAGACTTAGTTCTGTCCACAAGAAGGCTCCACCACAATGTCGGCCGGGCGTAGCTGTTCTATACGGAGTTAAACTTAGCTTCATGCAAGATGGAGACTCACACACATTAAGAAGTAAGGAGGCCTTAAACCTACTCAGTGATTACCGTATGTGCATCCTCCACCCTGAGCAGCTTCCCGGGACGTACCTGCAAATACCACCAGTAAAGGTATGGAAAGAGACTGACTTGTGTGTGTCTGCCTTATTGCCTGCACCCTGCACCGCCATATACTTTGAGGGATCCAGTCTCGCCTGTGGGAGACTTAACACCTTGCTGCCAATAACAACCCCTCAGAGGATTAACCCTGCAGCGCTGGTCACCCTGATCAGAAACCACAGGTGGCGTCACGAACAATTACTACAATCCCCTGTAAATATCCCCCTTTGAATGAGCGCCCAGGGCAATGGACCGAGCTGTGCTACCCGTGACCTCTCCCCCATTGAAGTGAACGGGCTCGGTGCGAGTTCCCCATAAGCCCTGGTACCTTGTGCGACTCAGATGCAGGGTCCACAGGGGACAGCGGCGGTGGGACAGTGCTGCCTAGCCCACGGTATAGGCAACAGTTCGCTGTAGGCGTTCGACCCTCCTCCTCCAGAAGCAAAAGCTCGTCTACAGAGCGCAGTCGCATGAGCACTCCATTCACAGCTGCCAGTGTTGCACACGAGGTGTCCCACTTTCGAACAGCTAGTGGTAAGAATCAGCAGGCTGTTTTAAAGATGATATCTTTGGCCGACAACAGACACACCGCGGAGGTACTGGCCGACTACTTGCAGCGAGAAACTGAGTCATGGCTGGGCAGTCTACATTTTGAGCCAGACAAGGTAGTCAGTGATAACGGCCGTAATTTTGTGGCGGTCATAGCCCTGGCAAACTCAGACACATACCTTGCCTGGTTCACACCTTGAACTTGGTGGTCCAGTGCTTCATAAATAATTATCCGGAGTTGCCAGCCATGCTCCATAAGGTGCGAAGACTGTGCTCGCACATCCGTCACTCGCCCGTAGACTCCAATGGTATGCAGAGGCTGCAGCAATCGCTCCACCTCCCCAAGCACCGCCTAATCATAGACGTTGCAACAAGTTGGAACTCCACCATGCACATGGTTGAGAGGCTGTGCGAACAGAGGCAGGCTGTAATGCATTTGTGGGAGGATACACGGGCAGGCAGTTTGAGGACAGAAATGGAGTTGTCGGGTGTGCAGTGGTCAAAGCTGAAAGACCTCTGCAAAGTCCTCCAGTGTTTTGAGGAATGCACATGGCTGGTAAGCACAGACGACGCCATCATAAGCATGAGCATCCCACTTATGCGTCTGCTCATTCAAACTTTGATGCACATTAAGAATCAGGCGTCTGCAGCGGAGGAGGAAGAGGAGAAGGGAAGCCTTGATGACAGTCAGCCATTGTCTGCTCAGGGAACTGTCCTGGACGAGGCAGAGGTAGAAGAGGAAGAGGAGGAGGGGGATGATTATTTTGGGGAGGAGGATGCTTCTCAGGGGGCAAGAGAAAATGGTGGCTTGCCAAGGTCAGGTACAGGGTTTGTGCATGACTGGAGGGATGTGGATTTGGCAGAAAGTGCTCCTCCATCCACCACTGGCAGCGCATCATTGACACCTGGAATATTGGCCCACATGTGTGATTATGTCTTGCGGATCCTAAAAATGGACCCCCGCATTGCCAAAATTATGAAGGAGTTTCCGTTTGCTTCTTCCAGGGACATTTAAGATCCATAACGTGTTCCACAAGTCCTTATTGAAGAGGTTTGTCGAGCCAGTGGTTCCTATGGCTGCGCCTCCTGACCCTGTTTTGGTTGAGGGCAATCTGGAGTATGTGGTTGAGAAAATATTGGATTTTCGTTTTTCTAGATAGAAACTCCAGTATTTGGATAAGTGGAGAGTTTGCTCTTAATAATAGGGCTAGCTCTGCCACCTTGATGTCTCAATTTTTCTGCAATTCTGGGTTTCACCCTCGATTTTCTTCGAAAGGGGGAAGCTTCTGTCTGTCCGGGTGTTGACTCTGTTGTGGAGGAATGCAGCAGATTTGGGACCAGGTAGTGGAGAGGTTGTCTCTCTCTCAGGAGAAGGCCCAACGGTTTGCCAACCGGCATAGGACTGATGGTCCTCGGTTTAAAGTGGGGGACTTGATTTGGTTGTCCTCAAGAAATATCCCTATGAGGGTTGCATCTCCAAAGTTTAAGCCTAGGTTCATTGGACCTTATAAGATCATGGAGATTCTTAATCCGGTTTCCTTCCGTTTGCTTCTTCCAGGGACATTTAAGATCCATAACGTGTTCCACAAGTCCTTATTGAAGAGGTTTGTCGAGCCAGTGGTTCCTATGGCTGCGCCTCCTGACCCTGTTTTGGTTGAGGGCAATCTGAAGTATGTGGTTGAGAAAATATTGGATTCTCGTTTTTCTAGATAGAAACTCCAGTATTTGGATAAGTGGAGAGGTTATGGTCAGGTGGACAATTCTTGGGTGTTTGCTTCGGACATCCATGCTAGGAGACTGATCCGTGCCTATCACCGAGCTCATCCTGATCGGCCTGGTTGCACAAGTGAGGGTTCGGTGACCCCTCCTTAAGGGGGGGTACTGTTATGAATGTGCTAGAGATGGTTTCTGAGCAGAGGCTCCCTCTAGTGGTTACAGACAGTACTGAACCTTTCAGCGAGGATTGGCAATCTGGGTTCACTGACTGGTCTGATATAAGGGAGGTTCCCTCCCATGATGGTTGCCGGTGATCAATTGTTCTTGTCTCAATTGTGGTTCCTGGTTCATTTGGAAGTTTGCTGGAGTCTTGACTGCATCTCCTGCTTTCAGATAAGATATTGTTTTTGCTTTTCTTTTTGTGCTTGCTTTTGCATTGTTTTCTGCACTTTTGTGGAGGTCAGCCAGGTCCCCTCCTGGGGCCTGAGCTCCTCACAGTTTATCTGCAGCCACTGTTATTTGCTCATTTGCTTTTTCCTCTTTGTTCAGCGGCTGCGGCTTGGTTTTTGTTCACACTGAGATCTGATTTAGTGGGTGGCGAGATCGTGTGATCTCAGTATTTTTGTAATCAGAATTGTTGGATTTTTGCAGAGTTTTCTGGGTTGCAGAAAGTAATCTCTCCTGTCCTATCCTATTTAGTCAGCTTGTGGCCCCAGCGTTTGCTCAGTCTATTTTCTGCCTATGTTTGTATTTTCATCTTGTCTAACCATCATTATATGTTTGGGGGCTTCCTATTTTCTTTGGGGATCTGCTCTGGGGCAGATAGCTTTCATCTATCTGCCTTTAGGTGTAGTTATCTCTCAGGCTGTGACGAGGCGTCTAGGATCAATGTAGGAACGCTCCACGGCTACCTCTAGTTGTGTCGTTAGTTTAGGAATCTGCAACCCATCAGTTACCAACATCTCAGGTGTTCGGCTGCCCTGCTGTTGTTCCTGTCCTCCTCAGCTACCGAAACATAACACTCTTGAATTTCCCATTCAGGCGTCCGACTCCCCAGAGACCGTGGAGACTATTCGAGTGGGATCTAAGTCTCAGACCACTCGAGTATCCGTGGCCTGTAGAGTGTGTCAGCAGCCAGGACATTATGCCAACCAATGTCCCCAGCGAATGAGTAAACGGTCATGTTCCGTGACCATGGGTGCGGGGTCATTAGACGCGAGGGATTTTGCTCCGAAAGTGCTCCTTAAAGGGTTAATCTCTCTAGGTTCATCCACTCTTCCCGCCAAGCTTTGTGTGGACTCTGGGGCAGAGGGGGAATTTCATGTCCTCCTCCTTTGCCTCTCGCCATTCCATACCGCTGGTGACGCTCGCCGAGCCAATATCGGTGAGAGTATTGAATGGAGCAATCCTGCCCTCACAAATCACCCACCAGACTGTCTCTCTACCTCTGTCTATGTCCCCTTCTCATCAGGAGAATATATCCCTTTTTGTTCTTCCTGAGGGAATAGATGAGGTTTTGTTGGGATTACCCTGGCTTCGCCACCACTCTCCCCATATTGAGTGGTCCTCTGGGAGAATACTGGGTTGGAGTGATCATTGCAGAGACAAATGTCTCAGAGAGGACGTTCAGGTTTCCACCACAGAGATACCCATAGACCTTGCTTCTCTCCCCAAGGTTTATCGGTCATACGCGGATGTATTCTCCAAAAAGGCAGTGGAGACTCTTCCGCCTCATCGCCCCTTTGACTGTCCTATAGACCTCTTTCCTGGAACGGAGCCCCTCCGGGAAGAGTGTATCCTCTCTCTCTTCCTGAGACGGCGGCCATGCCACAGTACATTCAGGAAAATCTGGCAAGAGGGTTTATTAGGAAGTCAGTGTCACCAGCAGGGGCAGGATTTTTCTTTGTGCAGAAGAAGAATGGAGAATTACGACCGTGAATAGACTAGGGGTCTTAACGCCGTTACCGTTAAGAACAAATATCCTTTGCCCCTAATATCTGAGCTCTTTGATAGGCTCCGGGGAGCAAGGGTATTTACTAAGCTGGATCTTCGTGGTGCCTATAACCTGATCCGCATCCGTGAGGGGGACGAATGGAAGACGGCATTCAATACCAGAGATGGACATTACGAATATCTTGTGATGTCCTTCGTGTTAGAACCCTCTTGTTAGGTTTTGTTTCAGTTTGCTGGTCACATGACCTTTTTTCCCTATTTAGTCTGGCTCCGCCCTTCTGGCTTTGCTGGACTTCATTGTATTATCTACTCTTAAGCTAGACGGGTGCTTAGGTGCCTTTCTCAGTCAGTTTTGCTTGATCTTAGGACTTCTAAGTAATTTGTTTTTTGTTTTATTTTCCCTGCTACAATTTCTGTTAGGAGGTGTCCACCTTTTCTCTCAGTCCCTAGATCTTTAGGGATTCCTCCCTCACAACTATAGGCCTTCGTTCAGACTAGCTGAGGACTTTAGCGGTCTGGTCGCAGGATCAGGTTCCCGTTACATCGTAGGGATCCAGCTTAGTTCTATTGTAGGGACAGAATTCCCATCTTTCCTTAGTGCTTGTAGCAGATCATAACAGTAAGTCCAGCCCAAAAAAAATAAAAAATCTCTAAGGAAAGATTTTCTGTTTCCATCATGGTGTCGGTTCAGGATTTGGCTCAACGCCTGCAGGGACTTTCTCTGGAAGTGGCTGAGATCCAGCAACACGTGAGTAGTTGTTCTGGAGCACATTTCGTAGAGCCAAAGGTACGTTTGCCTGATTTATTTTTTGGTGAACAACAAGATTTTTTTTCTTTTAAAAATGCATGCTTGTTGTATTTCCGTTTGAGACCCAGATCCTCTGGTGATGAATCACAGCGCATAGGGTTCATAATGTCACTTTTGCGCAAAGAACCTCAGGACTGGGCCTTTTCTCTGCAGCCTAGTGATCCATGCTTTAGATCAGTGGATAGTTTTTTTTCTGCTTTGGGGGTATTGTATGATGATCCTGATCGTGTTTCATCAGTTGAGACAGAATTGAGACGTTTGAGACAGGGATCAGGTAATGTGGAAAAATATTGTACTCACTTCCGAAGGTGGTCCACTCAGGTGGGGTGGAACGATTCAGCTTTGAAAAGTTTATTTCTTGCAGGGTTAAGTGAAAGGGTTAAAGATTTGCTGATTGCTTATCCCATACCTGGTAACTTGCAAGAGGCTATGCAATTAGCCATACGGGTGGATAGGAGACTGCGTGCAAGGGTTAATGAGAGTAAATCTGCCTTGTCAGCTCCAAGTCTGGAGAGGGACTGTACTGACATTGGAGAGCCGATGGAAATTGGAGCAATGACACCTCACTCTCGGGAAAAAGACCGTAGATTTGCTGAAGGTTTGTGTTTCTATTGTGGCAAATCTGACCATTTCATTAAGAACTGTGCGCTTCGTATGAATAAAGAGAAAAAAAAAATGAGGTCAGTTTCGCCCGTATAGCTTGTTTAAACAATAAAGGTGTCTTTCTTTCTGCTACCACTGCTGTTGAGGAGGAATTAATGAAGTTTCGGGTATTTGTGGATTGTGGTTCAACTCTCAATGTGATTGATGGGAAATTTTTGGAAAGACTAAAATTAAAACCCAAACTTCTGTCTTCCCCTATTAATGTGGTTGCTGTGGATGGTTCTCACTTGAAAAATGTTACTCACCATATCTGTGAATTTCCTCTTACTATTAATGGTGTTCATCAAGAGAATTTGGATTTGGTAGTTTTGAATAATTTGCCCTCACCGGTGATTTTGGGGTTACCTTGGTTAAAATTGCACAATCCGGTACTGGATTGGTCTACCAATGAAATTAAGTCCTGGAGTCCTAATTGTTATGACAAGTGTTGTAACGGGCGTATTGCTGCTGTAGTTAAGGGGGAGTTACCTGTACCTATTCAGGATTTTTGGAAAGTTTTTTCTGATAAGGAATCGCAGGTATTGCCTCCTCATAGAGATTATGATTGTGCAATTGAATTTGTCCCTGGAGCGACTCTTCCTAAAAGTCGTTTATTTAATTTGACTATTCCTGAGAGAAAGGCTTTGGAGGAATACATACAGACAAGCTTGTCCGCCGGTCACATTAGGCCTTCCAAGTCTCCTGTGGCTGTTGGATTTTTTTTTGTTAAAAAAAAGGACGGCGGTTTACGGCCTTGTCTGGAGATTAATAAAATCACTGTACGCAATCCTTACCCACTGCCATTGATTCCTGATTTGTTTAACCAGTTAGTGGGGGCCAAGTGGTTCTCGAAAATCGATCTTCGAGGGGCATACAATTTGTTGCGCATGAAGGAGGGTGACGAATGGAAGACTGCGTTTAACACTCCACTGGGTCATTTTGAGAATCTGGTTATGCCTTTTGGGCTTTCCAGTGCTCCGGCATTTTTTCAGAATCTTATTAATGACATCCTTAGACCTTTGATCGGCAGAAGTGTGGTTGTGTATTTGGATGACATTTTGATTTATTCACCGGATTTGGAGTCTCATTGGAGGAGTGTGCGTGAAGTATTACAGTTACTGAGTGATAATTCACTTTTTGCCAAGCTAGAAAAATGTGAGTTCGTTGTACAGAGACTTAGTTTTTTGGGCTACATTGTCTCCAGTGAAGGTTTTGAGATGGACCCGGTGAAAGTGCAAGCTGTGCAGGATTGGCCTAGACCTATTGGTGTGAAATCAATACAGAGGTTTTTGGGGTTCGCCAATTATTATAGAAAATTCATTAAAAATTTTTCTGTGATTGCCAAACCTCTGACCGATCTCACCAGGAAAGGTGCTGATGTGGTTCAGTGGACTACTGAGGCCATTGAGGCTTTTGTGTTGCTAAAGGAGAAGTTCAGCTCTGCTCCCATCCTTACGCAGCCTGATGTGACTAAACCATTTTTGGTTGAGGTTGATGCTTCTTCTGTGGGGGTCGGCGCGGTGTTGTCTCAGGAAAAGACGGATGGAGTACATCCTTGTGCTTTTTTTTCAAAGAAATTTTCTGAATCTGAACTAAATTATGATATCGGTAATCGGGAATTGTTGGCAATTAAACTCGCATTTGAACACTGGCGTCATTTTTTGGAGGGAGCGGAATTTCCCGTTCAAGTCTTCACCGATCATAAAAATCTGATCTACCTTGATGCTGCCAAACGCTTGAATGCCCGTCAGGCTAGGTGGGCACTGTTTTTCTCGCGGTTTAATTTTTCCGTTACTTACATCCCAGGTACTAAAAATGTTAAAGCTGATGCTTTGTCTCGCAGCTTTTCTCCTATGGTGGCTACTGAGGAGGAGGAAAACATTTTGCAAGAGGGGGTTGTTATTGCTGTTTTGGACTCTGTGTTGGAAGATGAGATTCTTAAAGCACAGGAGAATGCCCCATTTAACACGCCGCATGGGAGGTTGTTTGTGCCTGGTACCCTGAGGAGAGATTTGTTTGTTGAATGTCATGACTCTCGGTTGGCAGGTCATCCTGCAATCTCTGAGACCAAGAGACTTGTGGGTCGCAGCTTTTGGTGGCCTGGATGGCAGAAGGAAGTCATTAAGTGGGTGCGTCAATGCACGGTGTGTGCTAGATCTAAGTCTTCTCATACTCCTGCTGCGGGGTTGCTTTGCCCTCTGGAGGTCCCTAGTGCATCTTGGACACATTTGGCTATGGACTTTATTACTGACCTTCCCCCTCTGAGGGTTTCACTGTCATCTGGGTGGTCGTGGACCGTTTTAGCAAGATGTGTCACTTGGTTCCTTTCATCAAACTGCCTTGCGCTAAGACTCTCGCTAAGGCCTTTGTCAAGGAAATTGTCAGACTACATGGCGTTCCTACTGACATTGTTTCCGATAGGGGACCTCAGTTTGTGGCTCGTTTTTGGCGCGCCTTTTGTGACAGGTTGGGAGTTCATTTGTGTTTTCATCCGGATATCATCCTGAGTCTAATGGCCAGACAGAAAGGAAAAACCAGGATGTTAAGCAGTTCTTGCGTTGTTTTGTGACTGATAATCAAGAGGGGTGGTCTGAGTTTCTGCCACTTGCTGAGTTTGCTCTTAACAACCATACATCCGCTTCTGCTGGTTGTTCGCCTTTTTGTTGTTGTACTGAGAGACATCCGTCGTTTGGGTCATTTTCCAAGTTGGGATCGGCTGTACCTGAAGAGGAGAATTTTTCTGGTGTTTTGGAGAGAGTTTGGACTGATGTGCGTGGTAATCTTCAGGAGGCTAACAAAAGATCCAAAGTGTATTTTGATAGAAAACGAAAAGAGGTTTTGATTGCTATTGGTGACATGGTTTGGTTGTCCTCTAAGAATCTGCGCTTGAGGATTCCGTCTAAGAAATTGGGTCCCAAGTTTGTAGGGCCCTTTAAGGTGCTTCAGGTTATTAACCAATCTGCTGTTAAGTTGGAGCTTCCCACCTCCTGGAAGATTAATCCGGTGTTTCATGTTTCTCTTGAAAAAATCTGAGGTCTCAGATGGAGACGTCTCGGCCACTGTTCCCCTGGTGGTGGAGGACGGGCAATATGAGATTTCTCGCATCCTAAATTCTAGACGGTATAGAGGGAGTTTGCAGTACCTCGTCGCTTGGAAGGGTTATGGACCCGAGGATAACTCATGGGTGAGGGCGGATGATGTTTCTGCGTCTAGACTTGTCAGAGCGTTTCACAAGAGGTTTCCGGGTAAGCCTAAGTCCTAGGGGATCCGGAGGATCCTCTTAGAAGGGAGGGTACTGTTAGAACCCTTTGTTAGGTTTTTTCAGTTTGCTGGTCACATAACCTTTTTTCCCTATTTAGTCTGGCTCTGCCCTTCTGGCTTTGCTGGACTTCATTGTATTATCTACTCTTAAGCTAGCCGGGTGCTTAGGTGCCTTTCTCAGTCAGTTTTGCTTGATCTTAGGATTTCTAAGTAATTTGTTTTCTATTTTATTTTCCCTGCTACAATTTCTGTTAGGAGGTGTCCACCTTTTCACCCAGTCCCTAGATCTTGTAGGGATTCCTCCCTCGCAACTATAGGTCTTCGTTCAGACTAGCTGAGGACTTTAGCGGGTCTGGTCGCAGGATCAGGTTCCCCGTTACATCGTAGGGATACAGCTTAGTTCTATTGTAGGGACAGAATTCCCATCTTTCCTTAGTGCTTGTAGCAGATCATAACACTTCGGTCTCTGTAATGCTCCAGCCGTCTTCCAAGATTTCGTAAATGACAACTTCCGGGACATGCTTGCCACCTCTGTGGTAGTCTATCTGGATGATATCCTCATCTTTTCTCCAGATATGGACACCCACCGGAGAGATGTTTGCAGGGTCTTCGACCTCTTGCGGGCAAACTCCTTACATGCGAAGTTGGAGAAGTGTGTGTTTGAGCAGGAGTCTCTGCCATTCCTGGGCTATATCATCTCCACTCAGGGATTGGCTATGGATCCTGCCAAACTACAGGCTGTAATGGATTGGCAAGAACCCCACTCTCTTAAAGCGGTGCAGCGCTTTATGGGGTTCATTAATTACTATCACCAATTCATTCCCCACTTCTCTACTTTTTTTGCTCCCTTAGTAGCCCTCACCAAGAAGTGAGCCAATCCCAAATTGTGGTCAGAGGAGGTCTCCAAGGCCTTTACTTTGATGAAAAAAATAAATAAATCCAGGCCACATATTGAACAGTGTGGCATCTTTGTCAGATGCCAGATCTGTGTGCTAAAAATTGTGGCATTTCAGCGTTACATTCCCCTTTTCTTGCTGTGTCTTACCGTATTTGTATACACTATTTTGGGGGAAAAATATATAAATCCAAGCAATATATTGAACAGTGTGTTATCTCTGTCAGACGCCTGATCTATCTGTGAGCTAAAAATTGTGTCATTTCAGGGATACAGTCCACTTTTTTTGCTGGGTCTTGCCCTATTTCTATACACTATTTTGGGGTAAAAAATTTACAAATACGGACCACATATTGAACAGTGTGGTATCTCTGTCAGACGCCTGATCTATCTGTGAACTAAAAATTGTGTCATTACAAGGCTACATTCCCCATTTTTTGCTGTTTCTTACCCTATTTCTATACAGTATTTGGGGGTAATATTAATAATCTTTATTTTTATATAGCGCTAACATATTCCGCAGCGCTTTACAGTTTGCACATATTATCGTCACTATCCCCAATGGGGCTCACAATCTAGATTCCCTATCAGTATGTTTTTGGAGTAAAAAATTTTGGGTAAAAAATTTACAAATACAGACCACATATTGAACAGTCTGGTATCTTCGTCAGACGCCTAATCTATCTGTGAGCTAAAAATTGTGGCATTTAAGGGCTACATTCCCATTTTTTGTGTTTTCTTACCCTATTTAGTTACAGTATTTTGGGGTAAAAAATTTACAAATACAGACCACATATTGAACAGTCTGGTATCTTCGTCAGATGCCTAATCTATCTGTAATCTAAAAATTGTGGCATTTCAGGGCTACATTCCACTTTATTTGCTGTCTGTTACCCTATTTGTATACACTATTTTGGGGGAAAAAACAGATAAATCCAGCCAATAGAGTTGAGCGAAACAGGTCGGTCAGGTTCAAAAGTTGCCGACTTTCGCCAAAGTCGGGTTTCGTTGACCGAAACCTGACCATAGCGTGCAGTCCACCATGCGGTCGGCAAAACAGCACCAAAGTCGGTTTTCCCAGAATGCTTTCAGGCGCCTTTTTTCAGCCAATGAGCAAGGACGTACACTGTGGGCAACGAGGTGACATGTGCAGCGTCCACCACCATCTTAAAGAAGGGTATTGCAGTGATTGGCTTGCTTTGGGGGGCGTCATAGTCTCTATAAAAGTCCTGAGCGCCGACCTCCATTTTACTTCTGCCGATCTTAACAGTAGGGAGAGGTTGCTGATGCTGTTTATCAGTAGAGAGAGAGTTAGGGCAGGAAAGAGAAGTTCTTCTGTGCTTGTGCTGATAGCAATTGTGCTATACAGTTAGTGTGCAGTGACAGGGGAGGATTTTCTTGTGTGCAGCAGCGCTGGTTATTAGGCTGCCTGATAGCTGTATTTCTGTGTGAACACTGCTGTGCAGACTGCTTTTTACACAGCACTAATACTTTTATTGTTTTTTTCTGCACAAGTTACCGAGCGTTCATTTTTTCCTACACCGTATAGAGCTGTACGCTCGTAACACTCTACCATGTACCGACTGGTATCACAGACAAATACACGCTGACTATCTGTGTGTGACTCTGGAATTATATACGCAGATTGAAATATTCCCCTACACCGTATACAGCTGTCCGCTTCTGATACAGTACCGTATATCTGCTCTTTGTATTACAGTCAAATCCATACTGAGTGAGTGTCTGTGTGTGACTCCGGAAATATCTACGGAGATTTAAATTTTCCCCTACACGTTATACAGCTGTACGCTTCTGATACAGTACCGTATATCTGCTCTTTGTATTACGGTCAAATCCATACTGTGTGAGTGTCTGTGTGTGACTCCGGAAATATATACGGAGATTTAAATTTTCCCCTACACCGTATACAGCTGTCCGCTTCTGATACAGTACCGTATATCTGCTCTTTGAATTACGGTCAAATCCATACTGAGTGAGCGTCTGTGTGTGACTCCGGAAATATATACGGAGATTTAAATTTTCCCCTACACTGTATACAGCTGTACGCTTTTGATACAGTACCGTTTTTCTGCTTTTTGTATTACGGTCAAATCCATACTGAGAGAGCATCTGTGTGTGACTCCAGAAAATATATACGGAGATTGAAATTTTCTCCTACACCGTATACAGCTGTACGCTCCTCATACAGTACCATATATCTGCTGGTATTTTTGGTGCATTTTCCCAAACATGAGGAAGTATGGTGAAAGAGGCCACGGATGTGAGCGGGGGAGCCAGCTGGTACTGATGGTGGTGGAGGTGCATCTGCTGGTAGTGCAAAAAGCACAATAGCACCTAAGGCAGGAGGTGTTGAGCCTGCATCATCGTCTGGCTTCAGAAGGCCTGGAAGGCTGCCTTTTCTGGGAGTAGGTAAACCGCTTTTAAGGCCGGAGCATCAGGGACAGATTTTGGCTTACATTGCCTAAACAGCCTCCAGCTCTATGGCCTCCTATTCTGAAGTTTAAAAAAATGCAGGCTCCTGGTCAGGAACAACACCTTTCCTTGTGTCCTTCACGCCCACCAAAAGTGAAGGATGCGGCAGGCCACACTTCAGATTACTCCATGGAGCTCTTTTCACATACCATGCCTGGGTTATCAAGTCATATCCTGAATTCCCCAGTCCAAGATGAATATGACATGGAGTGCACTGATGCACAGCCACTGCTATATGATTCTGCTGGTACATTCACCCGGAGCACTGCATTGCCCTCGCAGTCTACTGAGCCAGATTCTGACCCTGATGAAACTCAGGTGCCCCTTCCCGCATACAATACCACCTTACACGGTGACACAGAGGAAGGTGCATATGAAATTGAAGAGGAGGTGATGGATGACCCAGTTGTTGACCCGGATTGGCATCCATTGGGGGAAGAGGGTGCCGCTGGCAATAGCTCAGAACAGTAGGAGGAGGATCCGCAGCAGGCATTGACATTGCAGCTGCGGTTATCTGGCATTCCAGTAGCAGTCCAAAAACGTGTTATAAAAACAAAAAGAGTTGCAGGACAGCTTGGCCAGACGGTCAAATAAGTACAGCGTGCAAGCCCTGAAAATTTATCCCATAGTAGAAATAGTGCAGTGTGGCACTTTTTTGACCAAAATCATATTGATGAGGCAAAGGTTATCTGTAAGAAGTGCGGAAGGACCTTTAGCCGAGGGAAAAATCTCCGAAATTTAAATACCAGTTGCATGCTTCGACATGTAAACACCATGTACTTGCAAGCTTGGATGGACTACAAAACCTTAATGGCTTTGAACGCCTACATTGCCAAACTGATCTAATTAAAGATGATGCACTTCCGTTTGGTTGAAAGCACAGCGTTCCGAGAGCTCATGGCCTATGATGTCTCACACTATGACCTACCAAGTCTGCACTACTTTTCTAGAAAAGCCATCCCTGCCCTCCACCTGCATGTGAAAGACTGCATTGTCCAGGCACTCAAACAATCAGTGAGTGGGAAGGTGCACCTCACAACAGAAGCACGGGCCAGTAGGCATGGCCAGGGCCGTTACATGTCCATCACTGTGCACTTGGTTATTGTGGTGGATGCAGGGTCCACAGGGGACAGCGGCGGTGGGACAGTGCTGCCTAGCCCACGGTATAGGCAACAGTTCGCTGTAGGCGTTCGACCCTCCTCCTCCTCCAGAAGCAAAAGCTCGTCTACAGAGCGCAGTCGCATGAGCACTCCATCCGCAGCTGCCAGTGTTGCACACGAGGTGTCCCACTTTCGAACAGCTAGTGGTAAGAATCAGCAGGCTGTTTTAAAGATGATGTCTTTGGCTGACAACAGACACACCGCGGAGGTACTGGCGGACTACTTGCAGCGAGAAACTGAGTCATGGCTGGGCAGTCTACATTTTGAGCCAGGCAAGGTAGTCAGTAATAACGGCCGTAATTTTGTGGCGGTCATAGCCCTGGCAAACTCAGACACATACCTTGCCTGGTTCACACCTTGAACTTGGTGGTACAGCGCTTCATAAATAATTATCCGGAGTTGCCAGCCATGCTCCATAAGGTGTGAAGACTGTGCTCGCACATCCGTCACTCGCCGTAGACTCCAATCGTATGCAGAGACTGCACCTCCCCAAGCACCGCCTAATCATAGACGTTGCAACAAGTTGGAACTCCACCATGCACATGGTTGAGAGGCTGTGCGAACAGAGGCAGGCTGTAATGTATTTGTGGGAGGATACATGGGCAGGCAGTTTGAGGGCAGAAATGGAGTTGTCGGGTGTGCAGTGGTCAAAGCTGAAAGACCTCTGTAAAGTCCTTCAGTGTTTTGAGGAATGCACATGGCTGGTAAGCACAGACGACGCCATCATAAGCATGAGCATCCCACTTATGCATCTGCTCATGCAAACTTTGATGCACATTAAGAATCAGGCATCTGCAGCGGAGGAGGAAGAGGAGAGGGAAGCCTTGATGACAGTCAGCCATTGTCTGCTCAGGGAACTGTCCTGGACGAGGCGAGGTAGAAGAGGAAGAGGAGGAGGGGGATGATTATTTTGGGGAGGAGGATGCTTCTCAGGGTCAAGAGAAATTGTGGCTGCAGGTTGCAGTACAGGGGTTTGTGCTTATGGAGGGATGTGGTTTGGCAGAAGTGCTCCTCCACCCACCAATGGCAGCGCATCATTGACACCTGGAACATTGGCCCACATGTGTGATTATGTCTTGCTGATCCTAAAAATGGACCCCCGCATTACCAAAATTATGAAGGAGCTTCTGTTTGCTTCTTCCAGGGACATTTAAGATCCATAACGTGTTCCACAAGTCCTTATTGAAGAGATTTGTCGAGCCAGTGGTTCCTATGGCTGCGCCTCCTGACCCTGTTTTGGTTGAGGGCAATCTGGAGTATGTGGTTGAGAAACTATTGGATTCTCGTTTTTCTAGACAGAAACTCCAGTATTTGGTTAAGTGGAGAGGTTATGGTCAGGAGGACAATTCTTGGGTGTTTGCTTCGGACATCCATGCTAGGAGACTGATCCGTGCCTATCACCGAGCTCATCCTGATCGGCCTGGTTGCATAAGTGAGGGTTCGGTGACCCCTCCTCAAGGGGGGGTACTGTTATGAATGTGCTAGAGATGGTTTCTGAGCAGAGGCTTCCTCTAGTGGTCACAGACAGTACTGAACCTTTCAGCGAGGATTGGCAATCTGGGTTCACTGACTGGTCTGATATAAGGGAGGTTCCCTCCCATGATGGTTGCCGGTGATCAATTGTTCTTGTCTCAATTGTGGTTCCTGGTTCATTTGGAAGTTTGCTGGAGTCTTGCCTGCATCTCCTGCTTTCAGATAAGATATTGTTTTTTCTTTTCTTTTTGTGCTTGCTTTTTGCATAGTTTTCTGCACTTTTGTGGAGGTCAGCGAGGTCCCCTCCTGGGGCCTGAGCTCCTCACAGTTTATCTGCAGCCACTGTTATTTGCTCATTTGCTTTTTCCTGTTTGTTCAGCGGCTGCGGCTTGGTTTTTGTTCACACTGAGATCTGATTTAGTGGGTGGCGAGATCGTGTGATCTCAGTATTTTTGTAATCAGAATTGTTGGATTTTTGTAGGGTTTTCTGGGTTGCAGAAAGTAATCTCTCCTGTCCTATCCTATTTAGTCAGCTTGTGGCCCCAGCGTTTGCTCAGTCTATTTTCTGCCTATGTTTGTATTTTCATCTTGTCTAACCGCCATTATATGTTTGGGAGCTTCCTATTTTCTTTGGGGATCTGCTCTGGGGCAGATAGCTTTCATCTTTCTGCCTTTTGGTGTAGTTATCTCTCAGGCTGTGACGAGGCGTCTAGGATCAATGTAGGAACGCTCCACAGCTACCTCTAGTTGTGTCGTTAGTTTAGGAATCTGCAACCCATCAGTTACCAACATCTCAGGTGTTCGGCTGCCCTGCTGTTGTTCCTGTCCTCCTCAGCTACAGAAACATAACACTCTTGAATTTCCCGTTCAGGCGTCCGACTCCCAGAGACCGTGGAGACTACTCGAGTGGGATCTAAGTCTCGGACCACTCGAGTATCCGTGGCCTGTAGAGTGTGTCAGCAGCCATGACAGTATGCCAACCGATGTCCCCAGAGAATGAGTAAACGGTCATGTTCCGTGACCATGTGTGCGGGGTCATTAGACGCGAGGGATTTTGCTCCGAAAGTGCTCCTTAAAGGGTTAATCTCTCTAGGTTCATCCACTCTTCCCGCCAAGCTTTGTGTGGACTCTGGGGCAGAGGGGGAATTTCATGCCCTCCTCCTTTGCCTCTCGCCATTCCATACCGCTGGTGACGCTCGCCGAGTCAATATCGGTGAGAGTATTGAATGGAGCAATCCTGCCCTCACAAATCACCCACCAGACTGTCTCTCTACCTCTGTCTATGTCCCCTTCTCATCAGGAGAATATATCCCTTTTTGTTCTTCCTGAGGGAATAGATGAGGTTTTGATGGAATTACCCTGGCTTCGCCACCACTCTCCCCATATTGAGTGGTCCTCTGGGAGAATACTGGGTTGGGGTGATCATTGCAGAGACAGATGTCTCAGAGAGGACGTTCAGGTTTCCACCACGGAGATACCCATAGACCTTGCTTCTCTCCCCAAGGTTTATCGGTCATACGCGGACGTATTCTCCAAAAAGGCAGCGGAGACTCTTCCGCCTCATCGCCCCTATAACTGTCCTATAGACCTCTTTCCTGGAACGGAGCCCCCTCGGGGAAGAGTGTATCCTCTCTCTCTTCCTGAGGCAGCAGCCATGTCACAGTACATCCAGGAAAATCTGGCAAGAGGGTTTATTAGGAAGTCAGTGTCACCAGCAGGCGCAGGAACTTTCTTTGTGCAGAAGAAGAATGGAGAATTACGACCGTGAATAGACTAGGGGTCTTAACGCCGTTACCGTTAAGAACAAATATCCTTTGCCCCTAATATCTGAGCTCTTTGATAGGCTCCGGGGAGCAAGGGTATTTACTAAGCTGGATCTTCGTGGTGCCTATAACCTGATCCGCATCCGTGAGGGGGACGAATAGAAGACGGCGTTCAATACCAGAGATGGACATTACGAATATCTTGTGATGTCCTTCGGGCTCTGTAATGCTCCAGCCGTCTTCCAAGATTTCGTAAATGACATCTTCCGGGACATGCTTGCCACCTTTGTGGTAGTCTATCTGGATGATATCCTCATCTTTTCTCCAGATATGGACACCCACCGGAGAGATGTTTGCAGGGTCTTCGACCTCTTGTGGGCAAACTCCTTACATGCGAAGTTGGAGAAGTGTGTGTTTGAGCAGGAGTCTCTGCCATTCCTGGGCTATATCATCTCCACTCAGGGATTGGCTATGGATCCTGCCAAACTACAGGCTGTAATGGATTGGCAAGAACCCCACTCTCTTAAAGTGGTGCAGCTCTTTATGGGGTTCATTAATTACTATCGCCAATTCATTCCCCACTTCTCTACTTTGGTTGCTCCCTTGGTAGCCCTCACCAAGAAGGGAGCCAATCCCAAATTGTGGTCAGAGGAGGTCTCCAAGGCCTTTACTTCAATCAAGTCCCATTTTGCTAGCGCTCCTATCCTACATCGTCCCGAGGTTGATAAGCCTTTTATATTGGAGGTAGATTCCTCGTCCGATACTGCTGCTGGAGCAGTCCTTTTTCAAAAGGATGCTCAAGGTAGTAAACATCCTTGCTTCTTCTTCTCCAAGACCTTCACACCAGCGGAGAGGAATTGTTTCATTGAGGATAGGGAGTTGCTAGCCATGAAGTTGGCCTTTTCCGAGTGGAGACATCTCCTGGAGGGGGCTCGCTTTCCCTTTTTAAGTGTTCACTGACCTCAAAGATTTGGTCTATTTACAGACGCCCAGCGGCTAAATTCTCGTCAGGCCAGATGGTCCCTGTTCTTCTCCCGGTTCCATTTCACCTTCCATTTTCTCTCCGGAGAGAAGAACATTCATGCCGATGCTCTGTCTCGCTCCGTGGTGTCCTCTGAGGAGGTGGAGGAAGAGCCTCGGTTGATTGTCCCCACAGAGAGCCTAAGAACTGTGGCCCGGTTTCGCTGGAGTCTGTGCCTCCGGGCAAGACTTTTGTGCCCATCAATTTGCGACCGGAGGTACTCTCTTGGGCACACTCGTCCAGGGTGGGTGGACATTTTGGGGCAAAGAGGACATCTGAGTTGCTGGCGAGGACATACTGGTGGCCACATATGGTCCGTGACATCAGGGAATACGTACAGGCGTGCGTCTCCTGCGCAAAGACTAAGTCCCTCGACAACGGCCAGCTGGGTTACTTTTCCCTTTACTGGTGGCAGACAGGCCCTGGGAAATGGTTGGGATGGATTTTGTGGTGGGCTTACCCAAGTCTCGGGGCTGCATCATCATCTGGGTGATAACCGACCACTTCTCCAAAATGGTGCACTTGGTGCCGTTACCACGGTTACCGTCTGCACGGGCCTTGGCAGCATTATTCATTAGGCATATTTTCCGCCTACACGGTATGCCAGACAAAATTGTCAGTGATCGAGGTCCCCAGTTTGGGTCTCCGTTCTGGAGAGAGCTGTGTCGTTTACTCAGCATTGAGTTGAATCTCTCCTCTGCATATCATCCCGAGACGAATGGGTTGGTAGAGAGGGCCAACCAGACCTTGGTCACATACTTGCAACATTTTGTCTCTGCCAGGCAGGATGACTGGGCTTCCTTGCTACCGTGGGCTGAGTTCACTCTAAATAATGCTGTGGCTGACTCCACTGGACAGACCCCATTCCTCCTGAACTACGGTCAGCATCCGCGGATACCAGTGCCCATGCCCGTGTCTTCCGCCGATTCCAGGGTGGCAGACTGGGCTGTGGAGGCACGGGACATTTGGGACCGCACCCAGGATGCCATTCAGGCCTCCAAAGAGAGGATGAGGTCTTCGGCCGATGCCCATCGGCATCCCGCTCCTACAGTTGCTCCGGGTGACGTAGTGTGGCTCTCTGCCCGAAACATCAGGCTATGTGTAGAGTCCACCAAGTTGGCACCTCGCTTTTTGGGTCCCTTTAAAGTTCTTGAGCAGGTGAACCCGGTGGTTTACCGCCTAGCCCTTCCGCCTCGCCTTGGTATCACCGACACCTTTCACGTGTCCCTCCTGAAACCCGTGGCCATTTCCCGGTTTTCCGAGTCATCTGCTGGGACGTCGGGTTCATCTACAGACGATCATGAGGTGAACGCAATTGTTGGGTGCAAGGTGGTACGAGGAAAAAAATTTTATTTGGTGGATTGGAGGGGTTATGGGCCTGAGGATAGGTCCTAGGAGCCTGCCGAGCATGTTCACGCTCCACAGCTCATCGCTGCCTTTGAGCGCAGCGAGGCGCAAAGAAGTGGGGGCCCTAGGAGGGGGGTAATGTTAGGGTTCAAGTTCCCGATGCTGCACAAGGGGAGTCTCGAACCAGTCCCGCTGCGGTCCCCCATCCATCTCCGGCTGCAGTGGAGTCTGCTCAGCAGAGTCGTCAGTCCCAGCGTCTCGCCCAGGTTAACACTGTGCAGAGGCTTGTTGCGGTCTTTCCTGGTTCCTCTATTATAACCAGTGCTGCAGCAGGCAGTTTGGGAACTAAGTCTCTGCTTTCTCCATCTGAGCATGCCCAGGGTAAGATCTCTCATTGGAGATCAGGGGTCACATGTTCAGGTACTGCAGCAACTCCGATTGGTCCGCCAGGAAGGTCCTGAAACTACATGTGTTTTGGAACAGTTTCTCATTGGTCCTTTTTCTGACAGGTCCTGTAGCTGTTACTATAAAAGGGTGGCATGGCTGGGCCGCCATGCGCTAGTATCAATTGAATTATGTGCTTTGCGCCAGTGTGATCATGTACGCATGTGGTTAGGGCTCGGCTGAAATAAGCCCCTAGAATACGGCACCTCCGGTGAGGAGATTGCTTGATTGCGTTGCTGTCTGCATGATCACGGACTGCTATCCGCACAG
>JARQOD010010327.1:0-27819 GCA_033576555.1 Oophaga sylvatica | reverse complement strand
TTTTTATTGCAAAAAATAGTTTTTTGCATCACCACATTTTGAGAGCTATAATTTTTGCATATTTTGGCCCACAGAGTCATGTGAGGTCTTATTTTTTGCGGGACGAGTTGATGTTTTATTTGTACCATTTTTGAGCACGTGACATTTTTTGATCGCTTTTTATTTCGATTTTTGGGTGGTTAGAATGAACAAAAATCAGCAATTCATGAATTTCTTTTGGGGGAGGCGTTTATACCGTTCCGCGTGTGGTAAAATTGATAAAGCAGTTTTATTCTTCGGGTCAGTACGATTATGACGATACCTCATTTATATCATTTTTTTATGTTTTGGGGCTTTTATAGCATGAAAACAATTTTATATAAAAAATCATTATTTTTGCATCGCTTTATTCTGCGAGCTATAACTTTTTTATTTTTTCGCTCATGATGCTGTGTGATGGCTCGTTTTTTTGCGTGACAAGATGACGTTTTCAGTGGTACCATGTTTATTTATATCGGTCTTTTTGATCGCGTGTTATTTCACTTTTTGTTCGGCGGTATGATGATAAAGCATTGATTTTTTGCATCGTTTTTTTTTTTTTAAGGGGTTCACTAAAGGGGTTAACTAGTGGGACAGTTTTATAGGGGGGGTCGTTTACGGACGTGGCGATACCAAATATGTGTACTTTTATTGTTTTGTTTTTTTTATTTACAGGAAAAAATGAATTTATTGGGGAATATTTTTTTTTTTTTTTTATGATTTTTTTTTACACTTTTTATTTTTACTTTTTTTACTTTTTACTTTGTCCCAGGGTGGGACATCACAGTATTTTATCAGATCGCTGGTGTGACAGTGTGCACAGCACTCTGTCACACCAGCGATCGCTCTGGCATCGCTGCAGGCTTCCCCAGCGCCTGCTCTCAGCAGGCACTGAGGAAGCCGCCTCCCTGCAGGACCCCGGCGCCATCTTGGATCCGGGGACCTGGAGGGAGGATGGACCCTCGGAACAGCGCGACACATCGCGCTGCTCTGAGGGTCTCAGGGGAGCGCGCAGGGAGCCCCCTGCCTGCGCGATCCTCCCCTGTGCCCCGGGTACACCGCGATCATGTTTTGATCGCGGTGTGCTAGGGGTTAATGTGCCGGGAGCGGTCCGTGACCGCTCCTGACACACAGTCACGGGTGTCAGCTGTGATAATCAGCTAACACCCGGCGGCGATCAGCTGCGCTCCCCTCGGGAGCGCAGCTGATCGCCCATGAAGTACTATTCCGTCCATGGGAATTAGGTCCAGGGTCACATGGACGGAATAGTACGTCTGATGGCAGAGAGGGGTTAATCAAGTAGGTTGGACCCAATCACAGACGGCTTGAACCTTGACCGGGTCCATTTCAATAACAGACAGAGACAAAATGAATCCCAGAAAGATAGACCTTCTGTACGCCAAAAAGACACTTTGATCCCTTCACATACAGTGCATTCTCTCTCAAAATCTGAAACACAGTCCGAACATGTTTCACATGAGAGTCCCAGTCATTGGAAAAAATCAAGATATCATCCAAATAAACAATCAGAAATTTATCCACAAAATCCCTGAAAATATAATTAATGAAGGATTGGAAGACAGAAGGAGCATTAGTGAGCCCAAGGGCATCACTAGGTACTCAAAATGCCCCTCTGGGGTATTAAACGCCGTCTTCCATTCATCCCCGTGCTTAATGCGAATAAGGTTATACGCCCCCCTGAGGTCAAGCTTGGTAAACCAACTAGTACTTTTCACCCTGGAAAACAGGTCAGAAATCAAGGGTAACGGATATTGATACTTCACAGTGATCTTATTCAAGAGACGATAATCAATACACGGCCTCAATGAACCATCCTTTTTGGCCACAAAGAAAAGACCGGCACCCAAGGGTGAAGAGGATGGTCTGATATAACCCTTCTCCAATGACTCCTTGATATAAGATCGCATAGCATCGTGTTCAGGTACAGACAAGTTAAAAAGGCGACCTTTAGGAAATTTACCACCAGGCACTAATTCAATAGCGCAATCGTAGCTCCTGTGAGGGGGCAAAGATGCAGATTTACTTTCACTAAATACATCCGAAAAATCAGTCAAAAAGTCAGGAACATCCTGAGACTTGGGAGAGGCAGAAAAAACAGGAGTGTCGGTGTTAATAGTAATAATTAACACATTGGCAGCCCCAACTGGTCACAGACACAGATTTCCAATCCAAAACAGGTTTATGAGACTGTAACCAAGGGAAACCTAGTACAATAATGTCATGCAGATTATACAGCACCAGAAATTTGCAACTCTCCTGATGATCTGGTTCAACCCTCATTATCACCTGAGTAGAAAACTGGGGTTTATTCTCCGCCAAAAGGGTAGAATCAATGCCCAGTAGGGGAATAGACTTCTGCAGGGGTATCATGGAAAACCCACAACGTTTGGCAAAGTCAAAATCCATCAGGTTAATAGCTGCTCCTGAAACAACAAAAGCCTGAGCAGAAAATGTGGACAGGGAGCAAATCAGGGTAACAGTCAACAGAAATTTAGTCTGAACACTACCCAAGACAACTGAGAGTGCAAAACGTCTTCCCCGCTTAGGGCAGACTGAAATAGCATGAGAGGCATCACCACAGTAGAAACATAACCCATTGCGATTTCGAATCTCATGACGCTGAGCCCCAGAAGTCAGTCTATCACACTGCATGGGCTCAGAAGCTGGCTCACAAGGCAACACTATCTCACGCATACCTCTGCGCTCACGCAAACGTCTGTCAATTTGAATAGCCAATGACATAGAATCATTGAGACCAGAGGGAGCAGGGAATCCCACCATAACATCCTTTACATTCTCTGACAGCCCCTTCCGAAAAAGGGCTGCCAAAGCATCATCATTCCATTTGGTCAGGACTGCCCACTTTCGGAATTTCTGACAGTACAACTCAGTGTCTTCAAGACCCTGATTTAATGCCAACAAGGTTTTTTCAGCTTGATCAGTGACATTAGGTTCATCAGACAATAACCCCAGAGCCAGAAAAAATGCATCAATATCATTCAAAACAGGACCCCCAGATGTCAGGGAAAAAGCCCAATCCTGAGGATCGCCGCGCAGGAGAGAGATGACAATTAGAACCTGCTGTGCTGCGTTACCTGAGGACTTAGGCTTTAAGGCAAAAAACAACTTACAGTTATTTTTGAAATTCAGAAATTTAGCCCGATCCCCCAAAAACAAATCTGGCATGGGGATCCTAGGTTCCACAACCGGCAACCCAGCAAGATAGGTAGCAATACTCCGAACCTCATTGGCAAGCTGATCCACACGGCCAGACAACTGTGCAAACTCCATTGAGAGAAAAAAAAAATCCTCCTCAGCACCCAGAGAAAAAGAGGGAAAAAATGCAACAGACAGAAAAAAACAAAAAATCTCTGACAACTCTGACAACTTTTTTTTTTCTTTCCACACTATTTTTCCCTTCTGTGAGTACCATATAATTTTCAGTTATGGCCGGTGATACTGTTATGTTTCAGTAGCTGAGGAGGACAGGAACAACAGCAGGGCAGCCGAACACCTGAGATGTTGGTAACTGATGGGTTGCAGATTCCTAAACTAACGACACAACTAGAGATAGCCGTGGAGCGTTCCTACGTTGATCCTAGACGCCTCGTCACAGCCTGAGAGATAACTACACCTAAAGGCAGAAAGATGAAAGCAATCTGCCCCGGAGCAGATCCCCAAAGAAAATAGGAAGCCCCCAAACATACAATGGCGGTTAGACAAGATGAAAATACAAACATAGGCAGAAAATAGACTGAGCAAACGCTGGGGCCACAAGCTGACTAAATAGGATAGGACAGGAGAGATTACTTTCTGCAACCCAGAAAACCCTACAAAAATCCAACAATTCTGATTACAAAAATACTGAGATCACACGATCTCGCCACCCGCTAAATAAGATCTCAGTGTGAACAAAAAACAAGCCACAGCCGCTGAAAGAACAGGAAAAAGCAAATGAGCAAATAACAATGGCTGCAGAAAAACTGTGAGGAGCTCAGGCCCCAGGAGGGGACCTGGCTGACCTCCACAAAAGTGCAGAAAACAATGCAAAAAGCAAGCACAAAAAGAAAAGCAAAAAATATCTTATCTGAAAGCAGGAGATGAGGCAGGACTTCAGCAAACTTCAAAATGAACCAGGAACCACAACTGAGACAAGAACAATTGATCACCGGCAACCATCATGGGAGGGAACCTCCCTTATATCAGACTAGATTCCAGATTGCCACTCCTCACTGAAAGGTTCAGTACTGTCAGTAACCACCAGAGGGAGCCTCTGATCAGAAACCATCTCTAACACATTCATAACACATCTCCAATTATTTCTACATATCTGTTCTCCATCCTTTTAGCGCGAATATTCACTATTTTTACAGTCTACATATGTACATTTGACAAATAGAGGTTAATTTGTCATTAATATTCGCAGCTTTTAGATTTGGAATTTATTGGTGCGCCGGGGTTACTTTTTCATTTCATATACAGACAGAAAATAGAATGAGCAAATGCTGGGGCCCAAATCTGTCTAGAAAGTAAAGTACAAGAGAGAAATTCTGTCTGCAACCCAGAAAAACCCTAATAAAAATACCAGCACTTCTGATTGCAAAAAACCTGACACCACACGATCTCGACCACCTATATCAGATCTCTGGTGTGACACACAGCTACCCAGCAAATAAAAATATCAATGGAACAGAGAACAAGTGCAAATACAAAATGAGAACAGAGGGCAGCACAAGCCCCCAAAGGGGACTCGGCTGAAGTCCAAGGCAAGACTGCAAGAAGCAAGGAAATCCAACCACAGAAAAAAAAACAGAAAGTCACTTATCTGAATGATAGCAGGAAAGCAAGCTGAAATTCCAACAAAGACCTGGAAGCAACAATTGATTACCGGCGAGGATCATGGGAGTTCAGCTCACTTATATCAAGCCAGTCATCTCCACCTGACACCCATTCCTTAATTGGTTCAATACCCTCAGCAACCACCGGAGAGAGCCTCAGCTCCGATGTCTTCTCCAAGACATTCACAACACTGTTCACTAACGTAACTTGAGGATCCGACCACTCTTGTCGAGACTCCCCTATCCACATTTCACCAGATCACCAACAACTTAAATTCAGGAAGAGGAGACCCTATACACTGGTTCCCCAAGACCAATTTCCAAACATCTTCAAGGACTTCTGCCTCCAACCGCCCCTGCCACCATGACTCGGCGATAAAAATGAGAACACACTACAAAACGAACTATAGGGAGGGAGGGCGGGACTATTGTACCCTGACGAGAGGGAACTGAAGGGGAACCTCCCCCTAACCTGCAATATAAACCCTCCAACGCCCCTTTATTTAAATATCCCTCATATACCCCAAACCCCCATCATGTTGGCCTCCACCCACGCCTCGGGGGGAGGCTCAGCTCCGGCCATTTCTTGTCATACAACCAAAAAAATAGAGCTGTACACGTCACTGTTAGAGTTGAGCGATACTTTCCGATATCCTAAAGTATCGGAATCGGAATGGTATCGCCGATATCACTAAAATATCGGCGATACCCGATATCGATACCGGAAGTCCCATGTAAGTCTATGGGAACAAAATATCGAAATTAAAAAAAACCCATTCTTGCCTTGTTGGTTAATTGTACATGAAGGAAAACAAGAAAGAGTAATGTAGAATGTATTGGGGAAGGTTGAGGAGACATTAAAGGCATAGATGTTTAACCCAATCAAATGGAATAGCATAAATATTTTTTTTTTTAAAGATGTTCGGATTGACGAAGAAATTGACAATGTTAAAGTTTTTTATATTTTGGCAAATATGTATATTACACAACTTCCATGCTCTTCATCTTCACCTTTTTAACTTTTCACACACTTTCTCCTTCATAATCTTCTGCAGCATCATCTTTTTCATCAAATTATTCTTCATCTTCACCTTCTTTATCTTCTTCTTAAACTTCTTGCTATTCATCTTTGTTAACATTACTCATATTCTTCTTATTAAACTATTATTCTTATTCATATTCTGCTTCATCTTCTTCATCATATTCTTATTTGTGACAGAGAATCCTGTACTTGTAATCTGTCAAAGTATGAATTTTTCATCCTTCCGTTCTTGCTGTCACAAAAGATTTAAATTACAACAGTATTTGTCCGTGTTCAGTTTAGCCTGCAGCAGCAGGCATTTTCCAGGGGCACCACGAGGAGGAACGGACTCACCCCCATACACTGCTTAGTCTTCTTCTGCTTAGAATTTAGAGCATATATTTTGCTCTTCATTTTGGTCTTATACTTCATGTTCTTCTGCTTTTAGATCTTCTGCTTATTGTTCTTGTGTCTCTTGTTCCGTATCTTGTATTTGTAGCACAATCTTGTACCAGCTGATGTTACTGGGACACGGTTACTAAGCAGGAGGTACCTGTGCTCCAAAGCACTACCAAGGACCAGCAGACGTTGCTGGAACTCGGATACCAAGATGGAGGCACCTAGGCCAAAGGCACTGCGGAGAACCAGCTGACGGTACTGGAACCCGGAGGGGCAGCAGAAGGAAAAGAGCCAATGGCACAACCGAGGACCAGCTGACGTTACTGGGACACGGTTACTAAGCAGGAGGTACCTGTGCTCCAAAGCACTACCAAGGACCAGCAGACGTTGCTGGAACTCGGATACCAAGATGGAGGCACCTAGGCCAAAGGCACTGCGGAGAACCAGCTGACGGTACTGGAACCCGGAGGGGCAGCAGAAGGAAAAGAGCCAATGGCACAACCGAGGACCAGCTGACGTTACTGAACCCCAGTAACACAGGAGCAAGTGTTGACTGTGCTAACAGCACTTCCGAGCAACAACTGGCGGTGTTGGAGCCCAGGGTCAAGGAGGATGTTTAAATACTAGATCAAGTAATTTCCTTGTTACCTGTCAATTTTAAATGTCTATACTTCAAACAAGAGAAAGATAACCTTTACTACCATAAGATGATGATTTCATTTAAACTAATATCTAGATAAATAAAGAATTGACAAACATAAACACATACATTAACATGTTGAACAGCAATGCAAACCACAAAATAAATTAGTTAAGGAATCTGCTATACGGTTGTACATAAAAGCATACAAGTACATATCTGAATCCATTAATGATGGATAAGTAACAGTATGTACACCATTTTTATTGTATAGACAATGAATGTCTGACTTCAAAACATCATCAGCATTACAAGTTATCTGTGACATTACTAAAATGTTACATTTGCTGAATAATGTCACTAAACAGTTTATACAAAATTATACAATTTCCATCATGTAATACTCATAATATGTGGCAATAATCATGTTTATTAACAAACATAACCTTTAAAAAGTGCATAGTGCATAGTGAAAATTGCTATTTATGCCTGACTGTCGACTTGCAAGCATGACAACGGATAGATAAGGTATATATAGATGAGACTGCATAGCCACAGATGGTGAATGGCGATGTAATACTGTACCTCAATAAAGTGTGCGTCACTACTACATAATTTTTTTTATATAGCTTTATAAACAGGGTACGTGGATGTATGCTTGCGCCTTTGTTTTGACGCACAGACTGCCTTCCTGCTGAGACGCGTTGGGTAGTGAACAGTTGTGTGCAGTGTTCACTGTAGTCTGAGGTTTTCCTTTTTGGAGTGCAGATCACGCTCCAGTTAGTTCTTCAACCACTGCTGGTTGTAGTCTGCTGAGCGTGTGTCACTGGCACATCCTTGAAATTTTTCTCTAATTGTTGCTGCTCCACTCTATTACAAATAAATAAAATCTATTAGTGTGACGCGCTTCCATCCGTATACAATACATTGGTTGCAAACACTATAGAAGTACACAAAGGGGCCTTTCACACCTACTGAACAGTTGTGTGCAGTGTTCACTGCAGTCTCTGCGGAATAACCACACTTAGGCCTTATAACTTTTCAGACTTTCTTTATCAATCTACCAAGATGAAGAAGGCAGGGAGTAAGGCACGTGGTCGTGGAGTTTCTTCAGGGAGAGGACGTGGGGATTCTGTGGCTGCTGCGGCCCCCAGTGACACAGCATCCACCAGTTTTCCCCGGGCCGTGAGCGTTCCTTTATGCGCACTTTTGTAGGAGCTCGGAGTACCCCCCTGCTGCGGGAAGAACAAATTGAAGCCGTTGTTGTTTGGATCTCAGCCAATGCATCGACTTCAATTGCTTCCACCTCCTCACAGGACCACAGCACTGTTGGGCAACCATCTGTCTCTTCACCGCCTGGCAAATTGCCCAGGCAGTCAGAGAGTTCTGTACAGGAGCCAGCTGAGTGTCTGCTTCTGTTCTCAGAATCTATTGGCTTGCAAACAGGGGCCCAGCCAAGCAGCATTCTGTAATGTGAAGAAGAGGGAGTATGCAGTGATGCGCAACAGCTGTGTCTCTCTGAATCTGAAGAGGCGGGTGAGACAGTGCCGATGGTCAGCACACCGCAGAACGCATCTGATGATGATGATGAGACCCAGGTGCCAGTTTCTGTTGAGCATGGTGCTGGCCAGACCACCCAACAGCAGGTGTTGGAAGAGGGTAGTGGAGATGATGAGGTCCAATACCCAACATGGCATGAAGAACAGGAAGGTGGTGGGAGCAGCTCAGAGGAATAATAATAATATTTATTTATATAGCGCCATCATATTCCGCAGCGCTTTACAGTTTAGCAGTTTCAGAACACAAGTCATAAGTAACAACGTTAACAATACAATAATTTAAGCTAAATAAGTCGCCCCTGCTCGTGACAGCTTACAATGTACAATGAGATGGGGGAGATACAAAGTATAGGTGTTTATATACAATGGTGCATTTACAATGATGTTCCAGCCATCTTAAGGGACTGAGGGATGGAGATAGTGAATGGGCTAGAGACACACACACACTTACACAGAATACATAGAATGACTTTGATTAGTGAATGTGATAGGCCGCTCTGAACAAATGTGTTTTGAGGGAGCGCCTGAAACCATGCAAATTGTGGATAGTCCTAATTTCTTGGGGTACAGCATTCCAGAGGATTGGCGTAGAGCAGGAGAAGTCTTGGAGTCGGGAGTGGGAGGTACGTATTAGTGCAGAGGTTAGTCGAAAGTCGTTTGCAGAGCGCAGCAGTCGGTTAGGCCGATAGATAGAAATGAGGGAGGAGATGTAGGAGGGGTGCTGCACTGTGGAGAGCTTTGTGGGTGAGAACCAGTACTTTGGTTGAAAGCTGGGAGAGGCCTAGAGAAATGGTTAGTGATAGAAGGAAGATAGAGGAAGACATTGCCCCAACGGTACAAACAGGAGGGAGAGTTAGGCTGCAGACTCGGTTGCCTGTAGCCTCCAGTTTGGCACCTGTTCGGAGCAGTTGTCTTCCAAAAGTCAAAACGTGCGCTCCCAGGACTTGCACTGCGTGGTCCTTTTTTCACACACTTGCACATGATATTTGCTATGTGAAATGCAAGCTGTGTAATCAAAAATTAAAAATAGCTAAAAGTGTCAGTCACCTCAATACCACAAATATGTGGAAACATGTGCGGACAAAGCACGTAGTTGAGTTACAAAGACACACTGGAGATGTAGGCCAACCTACAGCAGCACCTACATCTTCAGGTTGTGTTGAAGCCTCTTCATCGAGCTCACACACAGCTGGTTATGCTTCCTCACAGGATCGCCATGGAAGAACCTCGGCCACTGTTGTCCAGAGACAAACTGTTATTCCACACACAGCAGCAAGTTCCCTGTCATCCTCACACTCCCAGGCCACAAAACAGCCAGCGGTAGCACAGGCATGGGATAAAACACGGCCATACTCCGCAAACCATGCACGAGCACAGGCTCTGAATGCTGGCATTGCAAAACTCCTGTCCCTTGAAATGCTGTGATTCAGGCTGGTGGAGACAGACAGTTTCCGTAACTGAATATCATTGTCAATCCCACAATACAATGTGCCAAGCCGATTTCATTTCAGCAGGCAAGCCGTCCCTGGTCTGCAAAAGCATGTTGAGGGAAAAATTAAACATGCGCTACTAAAAGCCCTCAGTAGCAAGGTCCACCTGACCACCGATGCGTGGACCAGTACCCATTGTTATGATCTGCTACAACCAGTAAGGAAAGAAGGGAATTCTGTCCCTACAATACAACTAAGCTGAATCCCTACGATGTAACGGGGAACCTGATCCTGCGACCAGACCCGCTAAAGTCCTCATCTAGTGTGAACGAAGACCTATAGTTGCGAGGGAGTAATCCCTACAAGATCTAGGGACTGGGAGAAAAGGTGGACACCTCCTAACATAAATTGTAGCATGGATAATTAAACAGAAAAATAAATACTTTGTGATCCTAACATCAAGCAAAACTCACAGATTAAGGCACCTAAGCACCCGGCTAGCTTAACAGTAGATAATACAATGAAGTCAAGCAAAGCCAGAAGGGCGGAGCCAGACTAAATAGGGAAAAAAGGTCATGTGACCAGCAAACTGAAACAAAACCTAACAAGAGGGTTCTAACACCCATGGCCAGGGACAATACCTTTCCCTCACTGCCCATTGGGTCAATGTTGTGCAGCCGGGTACTGATCTTGCGAGTGGCGCTGTACGTGTTCTGCCAACTCCAAGGATTGCAGGAATCAAGTCTGTACACATTGATTCCTCCTATTCCAGTTCCTCAGAATCATCGCTGC
This sequence comes from Oophaga sylvatica, assembly GCA_033576555.1. Classification (NCBI taxonomy): domain Eukaryota; kingdom Metazoa; phylum Chordata; class Amphibia; order Anura; family Dendrobatidae; genus Oophaga; species Oophaga sylvatica. The sequence goes on along the minus strand of JARQOD010010327.1, from coordinate 17,101 downwards.
AGGAGCCGTCACGGTCTACCTCCACATGGACCCGTGAACGTTTACCTGTTGCGACCGATATGAGCACAGCCGTGTCCAAATGTCAACAGGCCATCCTGAAATTAATTTCCATGGGGAATCTTAGCCACACAGCGCAGGAGCTCTGTAATGCCATAAAGCAGGAGAGCGACGTGTGGTTTTTGGAAGAGAATCTACAGGCAGGCTTGGTAGTGTGTGACAATGGCCGAAATCTGGTGTCAGCTCTGGGCCTTGGCAACCTCACTCACATACCATGTCTGTCATATGTGCTCAACTTGGTCGTGCAGAGTTTTTTGAGGGACTATCCGGATCTTGATGCACTGCTGCACAAGGTCCGCCTAGAGTGCGCTCACTTGCGACGTTCCAGCATGGCCAGATCGCTGATTGCAGCTCTGCAACGCAGATTTCACCTTCATGAACATCGCATTATATGTGACGTACCCACCAGGTGGAATTCCTCGTTACATATGTTGGAGCGGTTGTGTGAGCAGCAGCCAACAGTAATGGAGTATCAGCTGCATCAGGCGCAGTCAACTCGCAATTTGCGGCGTTCACACTTCACCACTACTGAGTGGGCCTCTATAATAAGAATAATAATATTATTTATTTATATAGCGCCATAATATTCCGCAGTGCTTTACAGTTTAACAGTTTCAAAACACGAGTCATAAGTAACAACGTTAACAATACAATAATTAAAGCAAAATCAGCCGCCCCTGCTGGTGAAAGCTTACAATCTACAATGAGGTGTGGGAGATACAAAGTACAGGTGTTTATATACAATGGTGTTTTTACAATGATGGTCCAGCCATTTTAAGGAAGTGAGGGATGCATGGAGATAGTGAATGGGCTACACACACAGAATTACACATAGAATGACTTTGATTAGTGAATGTGATAGGCCACTGTGAACAAATGTGTTTTGAGGGAGCGCCTGAAACCATCCAAATTGCGGATAGTCCTAATTTCTTGGGGTAGAGTATTCCAGAGGATTGGCGCAGCGCGGGTGAAGTCTTGGAGTTTGGAGTGGGAGGTACGGATTAGTGCAGAGGTTAGTCGAAGGTCGTTTGCAGAGTGCAGCAGTCGGTTAGGCCGATAAATATAAATAAGGGAGGAGATGTAGGGGGGTGCTGCGCTGTGGAGAGCTATGTTGGTGAGAACCAGTAATTAGAATTGGATCCTATAATGAATGGGCAGCCACTGCCAGTGTAATGAGTGGCGAATAACTCTATGAAGGATATCTGCCACGTTTTGCGTGCGTTTGATGAGTCAACGCGGATGGCGAGTGCAGATGATGCACTAGTCAGCCTGACTGTCCCCCTTATCTGCCTGCTTCAAAAAACACTGCAAGCACTAAGGCATGAGGTTTTGGAAGAGGTGGAGGATGAGGAGTCACAAATTCCATCACCTTCTGGACAGTCAGCGCAACGTGGTTCCTCACAAAGGGCTGGAGGACTTTCAAAGTACCATGCTGTATCAACAATTGAACCTCCAGAGTCGCTGTCTATATTTTCATAACCATTACAAACTTTTAATGTATTTACAAAGCACATAATGTACATTTTTTGTCTATCCTTTTGTAATGCTATTGTGTTTCCATAAACTGATGTTACAGAATTATGATACAAAGTTTTTAAATTTTGAGTTTTAAATTTTGTAAATTTATATGTATTTGAAGGACTTTGTGAGGAGGATGAGGAGGAGTCAATGGAGGAGGAAGACATCGCTCCAGAGGGAGGTAGACAATGCTCTAGTCAGTATGTAGACCAAGGGTGGGTGATGCACAGCAGGCGGAGATGACGCCTCTTGCAGGGGACAACGTTTCTTGGCCAGTTGGGAGTCTGCAGCACATGGTTGATTTCATGCTGCAGTGGCTGAGAAACGACCGCCGCATCGAACACATTCACACCACGTCTGATTATTGGGTGTACACCCTCCTAGACCCTCGCTACCGGGACAACTTACAAAGCCTCATCACACCGTTGAACCGGAGCGTAAAATGCGGAAGTACCAAGACACACTGGTGCAATCCATAATGTTCTCCATTCCAGCCGAGAGCACTGCTGCTGCTACTGATTTACAAAGCAGCTCTGTGCGTCGAGGCAGTGGAGACAGCTCTGCAACAAGAGGGAGCACAAGCAGCGCCTCTGCACAGGGCAAGAACAGTATGTTCCAAATGTGTCGAAGTTTTGTGGCAGCGCCACCAATGTCTACACCATCCGAGACGGCTCCAGTCAGCAGGAGGCAACATTTCCGTAAGATGGTGACAGACTACATGTCTTGCCCTCTCAGTGTACTCCCAGATGGCTCTTCCCCATTCAAGTTTTGTGTCTCTAAGCTGGATACATGGCCAGAGCTTAGCCAGTATGCATTGGAGGTGCTGGCTTGATCTGCTGGCAGTGTATTATCGGAGCGCGTCTTTACTGCTGCAGGTGGTGTACTAACAGACCGTTGCATGCGACTATCCTACGATAATGTAGAACGGCTTACTTTTCTGAAAATGAACTAGGCATGGATCTCGCCTGAATTTGCCTGTCCGGTTTCAGATTAACTAACTGGTTGACAACGTTTTCCATGTCTCCTGTTATGTTCATCTTTCTACCACCTGAGCTATACTCCCTGGGCTACAACACTGCCAGTTGCTGCTCAGAAGTGTCGTGTCCACAGACCAATACACAAGCTATAGTGATAGTGGGGTTCAGTAACGCCTGCTGTTCCCCTGCTGTGTGTCCGGCAAAAATTACTGCTACCTACCTACACATGTTTAAAAAAACATGACATGTTAAAGTGGCTAGTGCTACACATAGATATCAGGCTACACCCTTATTTCTAAGCTGTAAACAAGTGAAACGTCAAATTTAAAACCATTCAATGATTAGTGTTGGTAACAAATCTGTAACTAAATAATTGTGACATATTATGGCAGATATCCACATGTCTAACACAAATGCTAACACAAAAGCATACTTATGCTATAGGGTACTGATGGTGAACCTTCTCACTCCATAACTTTGACCAATCCAACTCACATCATGCCTCAAATGCTGCAATGTTGGAAGTGCATAATGTGGGTTGAACTTTGACAACAGCTGCAGTGCGAAGGTTATCCTTCTGTGTTCTTGGCTTTTAAATAAAAGCATACAAGTAAATATAATAATACATTGTTGATTAAGGGACATGATGTACACCTGTAATATTGTGCAAACAATGGATGTAGGACTATTCCTCTTCAACATTACTTATATTTGTGTCATTTGAAAAAATACATATTTTAGTTAAAAATTAAAAACCCATGTTCAGTAGCTGTGAAAGGCCCGTTTGTGTACTTCTATATTGTTTGCAACCAATGTATTGTATACGGATGGAAGCGCGTCACACTAATAGATTAGATTTATTTTAAATGGAATGTAGCAGAACCAATTGGAGATAAATGAAAAGGATGAGCCACTGAGACACGCTCAGCAGAGTACAAGCAGCAGTGCTTGAACATGTAACTGGAGCGTGATCTGCACTCAAAAAAGTAAAAAACACAGACTGAAGTGAACACTGAAACACAACTGTCCACAATCTGTGAAAAGCTCCTTTCTGTACTTCTATAGTGTTTGCAACCAATGTATTGTATACGGATGGAAGCGCGTCACACTAATAGATTAGATTTATTTTAAATGGAATGTAGCAGAACCAATTGGAGATAAATGAAAAGGATGAGCCACTGAGACACGCTCAGCAGAGTACAAGCAGCAGTGCTTGAACATGTAACTGGAGCGTGATCTGCACTCAAAAAAGTAAAAAACACAGACTGAAGTGAACACTGAAACACAACTGTCCACAATCTGTGAAAAGCTCCTTTCTGTACTTCTATAGTGTTTGCAACCAATGTATTGTATACGGATGGAAGCGCGTCACACTAATAGATTAGATTTATTTTAAATGGAATGTAGCAGAACCAATTGGAGATAAATGAAAAGGATGAGCCACTGAGACACGCTCAGCAGAGTACAAGCAGCAGTGCTTGAACATGTAACTGGAGCGTGATCTGCACTCAAAAAAGTAAAAAACACAGACTGAAGTGAACACTGAAACACAACTGTCCACAATCTGTGAAAAGCTCCTTTCTGTACTTCTATAGTGTTTGCAACCAATGTATTGTATACGGATGGAAGCGCGTCACACTAATAGATTAGATTTATTTTAAATGGAATGTAGCAGAACCAATTGGAGATAAATGAAAAGGATGAGCCACTGAGACACGCTCAGCAGAGTACAAGCAGCAGTGCTTGAACATGTAACTGGAGCGTGATCTGCACTCAAAAAAGTAAAAAACACAGACTGAAGTGAACACTGAAACACAACTGTCCACAATCTGTGAAAAGCTCCTTTCTGTACTTCTATAGTGTTTGCAAGTTGCAACCAATGTATTGTATACGGATGGAAGCGCGTCACACTAATAGATTAGATTTATTTTAAATGGAATGTAGCAGAACCAATTGGAGATAAATGAAAAGGATGAGCCACTGAGACACGCTCAGCAGAGTACAAGCAGCAGTGCTTGAACATGTAACTGGAGCGTGATCTGCACTCAAAAAAGTAAAAAACACAGACTGAAGTGAACACTGAAACACAACTGTCCACAATCTGTGAAAAGCTCCTTTCTGTACTTCTATAGTGTTTGCAACCAATGTATTGTATACGGATGGAAGCGCGTCACACTAATAGATTAGATTTATTTTAAATGGAATGTAGCAGAACCAATTGGAGATAAATGAAAAGGATGAGCCACTGAGACACGCTCAGCAGAGTACAAGCAGCAGTGCTTGAACATGTAACTGGAGCGTGATCTGCACTCAAAAAAGTAAAAAACACAGACTGAAGTGAACACTGAAACACAACTGTCCACAATCTGTGAAAAGCTCCTTTCTGTACTTCTATAGTGTTTGCAACCAATGTATTGTATACGGATGGAAGCACGTCACACTAATAGATTTGATTTTTTTTTCTAATATAATGGAGCTGCACCAATTCCACAAAATAAAAAAAAAAAAAAAAAGAGTCAGTGACACGTGCAGATGCCTACAAACAGCGGTGGATGCAGAGCAAACTGCAGCGTCACCTGCACTGTCACACACACACCTTGCACAGAGCTGTTAAAACAACACTGGCAAAATGAAGCTTTACACAGCGGTTGGTAAAATAGCCTGCCTCAAGCACAGTAGTACACAAAATCGCAATATCTAACTGTCCCTCAGAGTGAGCAGAGTAGCGTTCTGTCCCTTACTGAGTTCACAGCACAGTGACGCTAAAATGGCGGCGGCGCCTTTTATAGTGCATTCTGACATCATTTCAGCAGCCAATCACAGCCATGCCATTAGTTAAGATGACCGCAGCATTACAGGATGTGCCCACACTTCGTAGGATTCCTCATTGGCTGACTAAAATCACATTGCCTCTCAAAGAATTATGGGAACTTCCGATTCCGGTATACGATATGGAAAAAGTATCGGAATTAAGTATCGGAATTCCGATAACGCGAATATCGGCCGATACCCGATACTTGCGGTATCGGAATGCTCAACACTAGTCACTGTGTCTCACCAGCCTAAAGGGGTTTTTCCACCTTATAAAGTAATGGTGTAACCCTAGAATATGCCATCAGTTTAGATCACAAGGAGTCTTACTTCTGAAACAGATCCTGAAAATTTAGGGGACACACTGCTGGTGTAATGAAGTATCCCCATCGGTGTTTTTCTCCTGCGCTGTGGCTCTGCTACCCACTAACTGTTGAAAAAAATAAAATTAAAATGCTAGTAAGTGGGCGGCATAAATGAATCCATTATAGCAAGCTAAATGATGTAATGGAAAAAAAAATATTTTCAATCTACTTAACCACTAAAAAAAAAAGTGAATAGGACCGGCTGCAGTTCCCTGCTCACCCAGTTGGCTGCAGGCACAACCATCCAGGAAAAAAAAACTTATTCTCAGAATCAGTGGGGTCCCAGATGTCAAATTCTGCCAGTCATAAAGCTCAAGTTATATATAAAGTGCTCTTTCGTTTTTGTTTTTCTTTCTCAATAGTATGTGGCATTTGAAGATAAGCTAAGAAACCATTCAACAGTACATTTGTACCTGTGTGTGAGAGGAAAATAAGTAATTGATACACTGCCGATTTTGCAACTTTTCCCACCTACAAAGAATGGAGAGGTCTGTAATTTTTATCTTAGGTACACTTCAACTGTGAGACGAAATCTTAAAAAATTCCAGAAAATCACATTGTGTTATTGTTACATAATTCATTTACATTTTATTGCATGAAATAAATATTTGATACAATAGAAAAGCAGAACATAATATTTGGTACAGAAACCTTTGTTTGCAATTACAGAGGTCAGACATTTCCTGTAGTTCTTGACCAAGTTTGCACACACTGCAGCAGGGATTTTGGCCCACTCCTCCATACAGATCATCTCCAGATCTTTCAGGTTTCGGGGCTGTCGCTGAGCAACATTGAGTTTCATCTCCCTCCAAAGATTTTCTATTGGATTCAGGTCTGGAGACTGGCTAGGCCACTTTAGGACCTTGAAATTCTTCTTACGGAGCCACTCCTTAGTTGCCCTGGCTGTGTGTTTTAGGTCATTGTCATGCTGGAAGACCCAGCCATGACCCATCTTCAATGCTCTAACTGAGGGAAGGAGGTTGTTGGCCAAATTCTCGCGATACATTACCCCATCCATCCTCCCTTCAATACGGTGCAGTCGTTCTGTCCCCTTTTCAGAAAAGTACCTCTCCCACCCTTACAAATACTCTGCAAAAATGAAGAAGCGACATGTCACTTCTTTAAGACACATTCTTCATATAATCCTCTTCAAACTTTACACTGACAAGTCAAAAGGTTGCAAATCCACTAAAGGAAAAGTTTACAAAATCCCTAAACAAAAAAAAGTTTCCTGAAGTGGATTCCTCATGAAATTTTTTTTGGACTTTTCTTCTTCCAAAAAAAGTTAGTGTGACCTTAGCCTGAATGGATTCCATGGGTAATCTGCTCCAAAGATCACACAGCCAAGTCAAAAGGCTGCAAAATACTGCATGAAATAACATTTCTTCAAAAACTATAAAAGTTGGGGTGAAATGAAACACTGAGTATAGATGAAAGTTGGAATATGCTTCATCACACTACTATAAATTATCAGCGTTTAGTAAATCAATTCCCTGAAAGAAAAGCAAGATAAAAACCCTTTCCTCTGTTTATGAACCTGCAACTATTTCAAGCTCTTCTTGACCTTTTGGCACTAATATCGTCTTCCACTGTTACTTACACCATTTACTTCACATGGATAAACAGACATTAAGACTAGTGATGAGCCACCTTCCCCCCCCCCTCGTAGTGTTGTAGTGTTCGAGTTCGGTTCGGTTCTTCGGACTGTTTGTCGAACACCGTCGAACACCGTTAAAACCAATGGCAGGCAAACAAAAACACATAGAAACACAAAGAAAACACATAGAAAACACTTCAAAGGTGTCCAAAAGCTGACAAATTGCTCACAAGACACAACTAACACATGGAAAAGTGACAAGTACATATAGTCATGCGAAAAGAAAAGAGGTGGAGGAGTAAAAGGAGGGGGAGACACAGATATAGGCATGTCATGCCCTTCTAAAACCAAAAAAGTGCCAAGCCGACACGGCCAGTCCGTTCCTGCCCGTGCGACCTGCGTGTCGCCGGGTTTGTGCCAGAGCTGCGGTGGACCCTGACGGCCAGCCCCCCTCTCCCAATACTGGTGCCTGTCCGCTGGTGGGTCGAGCGAGCCCCCCTGCGGTGGAGGCAGGTCTAATCTTTTTTATTTAAATTGTCTCTCTAATTTGAATGAGTACACTTTAAATCCTTTTACAAGGATCTATTGGAGGGCAAGTCTCATGCCAGCAGCCGCGGTAATGCCAGCTCCAGTAGCGTCCAGTAAAGCTGCTGCAGTTAAAAAGCTTTTATAAGGATCGAGCTTGGCGGTCCACCGCAAGGCGTCCTACCGCCACTCACAGCCCCTGTGCCTTGGGGTGCCTCCCCGATGCTCTTCACTGATTTTCCCGGGGGGCCCGAAGCATTTCCTTTGAAAAAATTAAGTGTCCAAAGTACAGGTGGTGTAGCTTGCTTAACCCCTTCACCCCCAAGGGTGGTTTGCACGTTAATGACCGGGCCAATTTTTACAATTCTGACCACTGTCTCTTTATGAGGTTATAACTCTGGAACGCTTCAACGGATCTTCGCGATTCTGAGAATGTTTTCTCGTGACATATTGTACTTCACGTTAGAAGTAAAATTTCTTCGATATAACTTGCGTTTATTTTTGAAAAAATTTTGCAATTTTCAAACTTTGAATTTTTATTCCCTTAAAACAGAGAAATATGTCACATAAAATAGTTAAGAAATAACATTTCCCACATGTCTACTTTACATCAGCACAATTTTGGAACCAAAATTTTTTTTTGTTAGGAAGTTATAAGGGTTAAAAGTTGACCAGCGATTTCTCATTTTTACAACAAAATTTACAAAGCCATTTTTTTTAGGGACCACCTCTCATTTGAAGTCACTTTGAGGGGTCTATATGGCAGAAAATACCCAAAAGTGACACCATTCTAAAAACTGCACCCCTCAAGGTACTCAAAACCACATTCAAGAAGATTATTAACCCTTCAGGTGCTTCACAGGAACTAAAGCAACGTGGAAGGAAAAAATGAATATTTAACTTTTTAGCCACAAAAATGATCTTTTACAAACTTTTTTTTTATTTTCACAAGGGTAAAAGGAGAAAATGGACAGATAAGGTTGTTATGCAATTTCTCCTGAGTACGCCAATACCCAATATGTGGGGGAAAACCACTGTTTGGGCACACGGCAGAGCTCGTAAGGGAAGGAGCGCCGTTTGACTTTTTCAAACTAAAATTGGCTGGAATTGAGATTGGACGCCATGTCGTGTTTGGAGAGCCCCTGATGCGCCTAAACAGTGGAAACCCCCACAAGTGACACCATTTTGGAAACTAGACCCCCTAAGGTACTTATCTAGATCTGTTGTGAGCACTTTGAACTCCCAAGTGTTTCACAAAAGCTTATAATGCCTGGGTGTGAAAAAAAAAAAAACAATTTTCCACAAAAATGATTTTTTAGTCCCAAATTTTTGAATTTTCCCAAGGAAATTGGACCTCAAAAGTTGTTGTCCAATTTGTCCTGAGTACGCTGATACCCCATATGTGGGGGGGGGGAACTGTTTGGGTGCACGGCAGGGCTTGGAAAGGAAGTAGTAACGTTTTGGAATGCAGACGTTGATGGGGGTCATGTTCTGTTTGCAGTGCCCCAGATGAGCCTAAACAGTGGAAACCCCCCACAAGTGACCCCATTTTGGAAACTATACCCCCTAAGGAACTTATCTAGATCTTTGGTGAGCACTTTGAACCCCCAAGTGCTTCACACAAGTTTATAATGCCCGGGCATGAAAATAAAAAATCCTATTTTTTTCCCACAAAAATTATATTTTAGTCACTAATTTTTTATTTTCTCAAGGGTAACAGGAGAAATTGGACCACATAAGTTGTTGTCCAATTTGTCCTGAGTACGCTGATACTCCATATGTGGGTGGGAACCACTGTTTGGGCGCACGGCAGAGCTCTGAATGGAAGGAGCACCATTTGACTTTTTCCAACCAAAATTGGCTGGAATTGAGATTGGATGCCATGTTGCATTTGGAGAGCCCCTGATGTGCCTAAACAGTGGAAACCCCCCACAAATGACCCCATTTTGGAAACTAGACCCCCTAAGGAACTTTTCTAGATCTTTGGTGAGCAATTTGAACCCCCAAGTGCTTCACACAAGTTTATAACGTAGAGCCGTAAAATTTAAAAATCATATTTTTTCCACAAAAATGATCTTTTCACCCCAATTTTTATTTTTCCAAGGGTAACAAGACTCCAAAAGTTATTGTGCAATTTGTCCTGAGTGCGCTGATACCCCATATGTGGGGGTAAACCACTGTTTGGGTGCATGGCAGAGTTTGGAAGGGAAGGAGCGCCGTCTGACTTTTTCAACGCAGAATTGGCTGGACGCCATGTCGTGTTTGGAGAGCTCCTGATCTGCCTAAACAGTGGAAACCCCCATAAATGATGCCATTTTGGAAACTAGACCCCTCAAGGAACTTATCTAGATGTGTGGTGAGAACTTTTAACCCCCAGGTGTTTCACTAAAGTTTATAACGTACAGCCGTAAAATAAAAAAATTTTTTTCTTTTACAAAACTGATTTTTTCGTCCCCAATATTTTATTTTCACAAGGGTAACAGAAGAAATTGGAACCCAAAATTTGTTGTCCAATTTGTCCTGAGTACGCTGATACCCAATATGTGGGAGAAAACTACTGTATGGGCGCACGTCAGGGCTCGGAAGGGAAGTAGTGACGTTTTGGATTGCAGACTTTGTGTAAGGTTCTGTGTATCTGTTTCTGAAACTCAGTTTGTTCGTCGGCCATTTTGCTTTCTGTTTTCCTGCAGCTATCTTGCCCTCAGTTAAAATGGAGTTTTCCAGCTTGCATGTTCCCGCCCTGATTCTCTCCGTTTGCTTCTTAAACAGCCACACCTGAGCAATCAGTGCTTCAGAATCTAGCCTGCAGTGAACCTGTGTTCTGACTCCTGAAGCCTTGGACCTTGTACTCCAGCCATTTCTACTGAGAAGCTCTGAAGCACTTGTGGACTCTGAACTCTGCTCTTGGGAGCCTCACGTTTGCATGGACTTGCGGTAACATAGAAGAAGATCTGAATCTGTTGTGGAGAGTTATTGATGAGCTTAGATTACTCTGGCCTGCTGTGTCTCCTGCTTCTGTGTTTGCAACCTGTGTGTTTATTTTTGCCAATTTGTATGAAGCAATACAAGACTTTCTTTATCAACCTGTGTCTCAAGTATTTTCATCGCACCCAAGCACAAGACGCTATATGAACTGTATCACATACATTACAAGATTCTGAAGCCAAACGTTAGTGTCTGCTGGGTCTGGAAAGGCTTGTCTGCTGTACTGTGGATATCGGATGTCCGGTTGTACTTTCTGTGATAACAGTGGTTGTGACTTCTCACAACCATTCCAGGTGAGCAATTCCCTTAAGTTTTTTTTTCTGCAGTGTTATCACAGGTAAACACTATTGTTTTTTTTTTTCTCTTCTCTTTTTGTCTGCTGAAACTCTGGATATCAGATGTCTGGTTGAAAGCTTTCTGTGATGATAGTGGTTGTGACTTCTCACAACCATTCCAGGTGAGCAGTTCCCTTAAAGTTTTTTCTTTCTTCAGTGTTGCCACAGGTGAACACTATTGTTTTTTTTTTCCTCTCTCCTCTTCTTCCAGTATCCTGTCTTAAAAGATCTGGAAAATGGAGGCCCGCATAAAGGAACTTTGTGGAGTGACTGATAATATCCTTGCAGAATTGCAGAATATAAAGACCCGTCTTACAAATCTTCAGGACCTAAATAATCACAATTTGCAAGTGGTTGGACAGACTACTCAGGATTTGCGAGCCAGGATTGAGGTTCTGGAGGGGCGAGTCCAGGCTCCTGCCGTGGCCCCGAGTTCTGGGATTCCCAAGTTGCCCCCTTTTCGTTTTGGTGGTGAACGTGAAAAATTCAGGGGATTTGTTAATCAATGTAATCTTTTTTTTTCTGCACATGCTTCACAATTTCCTACTGAACGATCTAAGGTGCTTACTATAATCATGTTGCTTACCAACAAGGCTTTGATATGGGCAAACCCTCTGATTGAGACTGAGGATGATTGTTTGAATCACCTTGATGATTTTATTTCAGCCATGGGGCAGGTGTTTGATGACCCCAATCGAGGTGCAACAGCTGAAGCAGCCATATTAGCTTTGCGCCAAGGTAAGCACTCGGTAGCTGAATATGCCTTGGATTTCAGGAAATGGGCCCTTGATACCACCTGGGACAATTCCGCCAAAAAATCTATTTTTCGAAAGGGGTTATCCCCACTGATTAAGGATGAACTTGCTCGTGCCGACCCTCCCACTGCGTTAGGTGACTTTATTAACTACTGCATCCGTATTGATACTCGTTTAACTGAACGCAGGCAGGAGAGATGGTTCGAAAGCAATCGTACTAACCTTTTCCTACCTTCCTCTCCAGCTAAGGAACCTTTGAATAGGATTACACGGGAACCTGAACCTGAACCCATGCAAGTAGACTCTTTACTACGACGGGTTAGTGATGCACGCAAGGAACATCGTTTTAAGGAGAATCTATGTTTTTATTGTGGTAAGTCAGGGCACTTTATTATTAACTGTCCCAGCCGTGCTCGCAAGACTACTGCAGCACTCATTCATTGTGAGTGTTGCGAGAGGGGATCTGTCAGGTCCGAGCCTCAGGTCCAGAGAGAGCTGCAGCAACAGACCTTGATTTCTCGGACTTAAACTCCGTTACCTCTGAGGACGTTGATTGTGTAAATGCTGCCATCTTTCAAGTTTCCTCAGCGGTGTCCCAGCTGAGTTGTAAGAAAAACAATTCTCACTGTTTCCTTTCCATCAAACTCTGGGTTGACTCAGCCTGGGTGTCTAGCTCTGCTATGATCGATTCAGGTGCAAGTGGAAATTTTATGGATGTCTCCTTTGCTCTAAAACAGGGAATACGTTCAGTGAAGAAGGCTGCTCCAGTACAGATGGAAACTGTGGATGGCTCCCTGCTGACCTCTGGACCAGTGGATCAGGAAACAGAGCCTTTAAAGGTTCTTATGGGTAAAGATCATCAAGAGAAACTGTCCTTTATGCTTATCTCTTCTCCCCACTTTCCCATTATTCTAGGGCTACCATGGCTGCAGGCTCAGAATCCTACCATTAACTGGGAGACCAAGGAATTACACTTTCCAGAGAAACAGATGAGTCAAAAAATTTCAGCTTGCTCTGTTCCTAAAGGAACCATGTCAGTCCCTGAATTACCAGCTGTATACCAGGACTATGTGGATTTATGTGACAAGAAGAACGCTGACCAGCTTCCTCCTCACCGTCCATATGATTGTCCAATTGAATTATTGCCTGGAGCAGAGATACCTTTTGGTAAGATCTACCCCCTGGCGGGGCCCGAGCTGAAGGCTTTAAAAGAGTACATAGACGAAAATCTAGCCAAGGGCTTCATACGCCCCTCTTCATCTCCTGCAGGGGCACCCATATTCTTTGTAAAGAAGAAAGATGGATCCCTGAGACCATGCGTAGACTATAGGGAACTTAATAAGGTTACTATTAGAAACCGTTATCCATTGCCTTTAATCCCTGAGTTATTGGAGAGAGTGCGACATGCCAAAATTTTTTCTAAACTAGATCTTCGTGGGGCCTATAACTTAGTCCGTATTAGACCTGGGGATGAATGGAAGACTGCATTCAGGTCACGCTATGGACACTTTGAATATCTGGTTATGCCTTTTGGTCTGAGTACCGCCCCAGCCACTTTCCAACACTTGGTGAATGACATCTTCAGGGATCTCCTAGATACATTCGTGGTAATTTATTTGGATGATATTTTAATTTTTTCTAACTCCACAGAGGAACATCATGGACATGTGAGAATGGTCTTGGAACGTCTAAGACAAAATCATCTTTACATCAAGCTTGAAAAGTGTGAATTCCATAAGACCGAAATTCAATTTCTGGGGTATGTACTGTCTACACAAGGAATTAGTATGGATGGAAGTAAAACCCAAGCCATCAATGATTGGCCAAGTCCTAGAAATGTGAAGGAGGTACAGCGCTTCATCGGGTTTGCAAACTTCTATAGACGTTTCATTAGAAATTTCTCTGAGGTAGTGTCACCTATCACCCAACTTACCCGGAAAGAGTCTAAGTTCTCCTGGACTCCCCAAGCCCAGGAAGCATTTTCCCGTCTAAAGATAAATTTACCACTGCACCTATCCTAGTACATCCCAACCCAGAGCTTGCCTTCATAATAGAGGTGGATGCTTCAGACTGTGCCGTGGGAGCTATACTCTCTCAGAGAACAGGTGAGAAGAATGTCTTGCATCCCTGTGCCTTCTTTTCCCAGCAGTTGTCTTCGGCTGAGAAGAACTACGATGTGGGCAATAGAGAGTTGTTGGCCATTATTGCCGCCTTCAAAGAATGGAGACACCTTCTTCAAGGAGCTGCACAGCAGATAGTCGTTCTGACGGATCATCGTAATCTTGAGTTTATCAGGTCGGCTAAGTGCCTGACTCCTCGCCAGGCTCGCTGGAATCTTTTCTTAAACCAATTTAATTTTATTATTTCTTATAGACCAGGATCGCGCAATGGAAAGGCTGATGCACTCTCTAGGATTTACTCAGCAGAGACACGTCCAATTACTCCTCCTAAGACTATTCTTCCTGACTCTAGATTCCTAGGAGTGATTCATCATCAAGACCTACTTAAGGACATCAAGGAAGCATACCATGCGGATTCTTTTTTGGCTCAACCCCCAAGGGACGTAAGTCTTGTCTTTAAGAATGGTGTGTGGATTCTGGGACAACGTCTGTATATACCTGAAACAGTCAGATTGAGAGTATTGCAACTCATTCACGATTCCAAAATAGCCGGGCATAGAGGAATTCTAAAGACACAGGAATTTCTTTCTCGTTTCTTTTGGTGGCCCACTTGTAGGAAGGATGTTTTGGACTATGTCACTTCGTGTGAGGTTTGTGCAAGATGCAAAACACCTCGCTCTTCACCAACTGGTCTGTTACAGCCTCTTCCCACCCCGTCCCGCCCGTGGGGATCCATTTCTATGGACTTCATTGTGGAATTACCAACCTCTCAAGGGAAGAACACTATTCTAGTGGTGGTTGATCGTTTAACAAAGGCAGCTCATTTTATCCCTTGTGTCGGCTTACCCACTGCAAAACAGACATCAGATTTGATGATTAAAGATGTGTTTCGTTTACATGGAGTACCGGATGAGGTTATTTCGGATCGAGGGGTGCAATTCACTTCTAGGTTTTGGCAAAATTTCTGTGCAGCATTGGACATTAAAGTAAACCTTTCTTCTGCTTTTCATCCCCAGACTAATGGACAAACCGAACGAACCAATCAAACCCTGGAGCAGTATCTCCGCTGCTTTATCTGCCACCTACAGGATGATTGGGTGGATCTACTTCCATTGGCTGAGTTCTCTTACAACAACTCTCAGAGTGCCTCCACTAAACAGTCTCCTTTTTTCTCTAATTTAGGTTATCATCCTAACATTCTACCACGATTTCCCATAGAGACGCCTTTGCCAGCAGTGGCTGAAAGAGTCACGACTTTACAGAAGAATATGGATCTTCTAAAGGAGAATCTGGAATCGGCTCAGGAAAGGTACAAGAAGGCAGCAGATAAATTTCGTAAACCTGCACCAGCTTTTAAGGTAGGAGACCTGGTCTGGCTGTCAACCAGAAATCTTAAGTTAAGGATTCCATCGTCTAAGTTGGGACATAAGTACATTGGACCCTATAAAATCAGTAAGATTATAAGTGCCGTTGCTTGTCGTCTTCAATTGCCCAGAACTATGAGAATTCACCCTGTCTTTCATGTATCCCTACTAAAGGCTGCAACACCCAATACGTTTCCTGGACGTTCTTCTCCTTGCCCTGACCCAGTGCTGTCGATGGTCAGGAAGAATTTGTGGTGGAAAGGATTTTAGATTCCAGGTTGTATAGAAATCAGTTACAATATCTGATTAAATGGCAGGGCTACCCAGTGGAGGACAACTCATGGGAGCCAGTTAATAACGTTAATGCTCCTCGCTTGCTCCGTCAGTTTCATCAGAGGTACCCACACAAGCCTGGTCTGAGGTCATCCGGAGGTTGCCCCTAAGGGGGGAGTAATGTAAGGTTCTGTGTATCTGTTTCTGAAACTCAGTTTGTTCGTCGGCCATTTTGCTTTCTGTTTTCCTGCAGCTATCTTGCCCTCAGTTAAAATGGAGTTTTCCAGCTTGCATGTTCCCGCCCTGATTCTCTCCGTTTGCTTCTTAAACAGCCACACCTGAGCAATCAGTGCTTCAGAATCTAGCCTGCAGTGAACCTGTGTTCTGACTCCTGAAGCCTTGGACCTTGTACTCCAGCCATTTCTACTGAGAAGCTCTGAAGCACTTGTGGACTCTGAACTCTGCTCTTGGGAGCCTCACGTTTGCATGGACTTGCGGTAACATAGAAGAAGATCTGAATCTGTTGTGGAGAGTTATTGATGAGCTTAGATTACTCTGGCCTGCTGTGTCTCCTGCTTCTGTGTTTGCAACCTGTGTGTTTATTTTTGCCAATTTGTATGAAGCAATACAAGACTTTCTTTATCAACCTGTGTCTCAAGTATTTTCATCGCACCCAAGCACAAGACGCTATATGAACTGTATCACATACATTACACTTTGATGGAATGGTCTGGGGGCGTCATGTCGCATTTGGAGAGCCCCTGATGCGCCTAAACAGTGGAAACCCCCACAAGTGACCCCATTTTGGAAAATAGACCCCACAAGGAACTTGTCTAGATGTGTGGTGAGCACTTTGAACCCCGAAGTGCTTCACAGAAGTTTATAACGCACAGCCGTAAAAATAAAAAATCCTTTTTTTTTTGCAAAAATGATTTTTTTGCCCCAATATTTTATTTTCACAAGGGTAACAGGAGAAATTGGACCCCAAAAGTTGTTGTCCAATTTGTCCTGAGTACGCTGATACCCAATATGTGGGAGAAAACTACTGTATGGGCCACGTCAGGGCTCGGAAGGGAAGTAGTTGATGGAATGGTCTGGGGGCGTCATGTCACATTTGGAGAGCCCCTGATGCACCTATACAGTGGAAACCCCCCACAAGTGACCACATTTTGGCAAATAGACCCCACAAGGAACTTATCTAGATGTGTGGTGAGCACTTTGAACCCCGAAGTGCTTCACAGAAGTTTATAACGTACAGCCGTAAAAATAAAAAATCCTTTTTTTTTTTACAAAAATGATTTTTTCGCCCCCAATATTTTATTTTCACAAGGGTAAAGAAGAAATTGGAACCCAAAGTTGTTGTCCAATTTGTCCTGAGTACGCTGATACCCAATATGTGGGAGAAAACTACTGTATGGG
>JARQOD010010326.1:0-27821 GCA_033576555.1 Oophaga sylvatica | reverse complement strand
TCGGAATGGTATCGTCGATATCACTAAATATCGGCGATATCCGATTCCGATACCGGAAGTCCCATGTAAGTCTATGGGAACAAAATATCGCAACTAAAAAAACCTTTATTTCCTTGTAAACACTAAATATACACACATAGAATACATATATATATATATATACATGTCATTGTGACATATATATATACATATATGTATAGTTTATACACTTCTACATAGTAAAATATCCTCTGATTCAATTGCCGGGTAAAGCCGGCTTCAGTGAAAAGACAGAAGCACCCGACATGAAATGACACTTGGTGTACATAGGGTTAACCATGTCTTTTCATGTCGTTTGCTATCTGATTTGCACAAACAATTAAATCAGTCTATGTTTGCAAAATTTCACACCTGTAGGGGTTAATTAAAGGTGTAAATTCGTTGTAAAAAAAACGGACTTTTTTGCTACGAATTTACACCTTTAATTAACCCCTACAGGTGTGAAATTTTGCACACATAGACTGATTTAATTGTTTGTGCAAATCAGATAGCAAAGGACATGGTTAACCCTATGTACACCAAGTGTCATTTCATGTCGGGTTCTGCATTTTCACAAAAGCCGGCAATTGAATTAGCGGCTATTATACTATGTAGAAGTGTATGAACTATAAATATATATATATATATATATATATATGTGTCACAAACTCAATGACATGTATATATATATATATATGAGGTGTAAAATTGCTGAAAAAAAATGCGTGGGCTCCCGCCCTATTTTCGCAACCAGACAGACAAAGCCAGTGAGTGGGGGCAGATAATAATAGCCCAGAGAGGGACCATTATTTTTGGCCCCCCCCCGGCTACTAACATCTGCCCCCAGACACCCCAGAAAGGGCAAATCTCTAATTAGATTTGCCCTTTCTGGCACTTTGCCCGTCTATTCCCATTGCCCTGTAGCGGTGGTGAATGGGTTAATAAGGGGTTAAAATGACCTTGCAATTGAAAGGTCACTTTAAGCCAGGTTAATAATTGAGAGCTGTCAATTAGACAACTATCAATTATTAATCCTATTGTATGAAAGAAAAATCAAACACACACACTTTAATAAAAAAGAAGTTTAATGAAATAATCACACAGTTTTTGACCATATTTTATTTTCCTGCTAAAACCATTTCCTGTAATAAAAATAAAGTAATAAAGCAAAATTATTCTTACCAATCCGATGTACAGTCAGGTCCCACGGTGTAATCCTTCAGAAAGGGTTAATGTTTACTGCAGGGACCGCAGCTAATGCTGCAGCCTCACAGTAAATCCCCAAATGAATGAGTTCCTCTCCTGGCTGACAGGAGAGGAAGTGGAAAGCTTAATTGATTGCTTTCCACTTTCACTTCAGGTCAGCCAGGGACACAATCAGTGACGTCAGAGTGAACTGGTTAACAAAAATAGGGGATCCCCTCGAAAAAAATTGGCGTGGGTTCCCCCCCTATTTTTGTTAACCAGCCAGATGAAGCAGACCGCTGAGGCCTGGATTTTCAGGCTGTTAAGGAGCCAAGATCCATGGACCTTGCCAGCCTGATAATACCAGGCCACAGCAGTCTGCATATCTTGGCTGATTAACAAAAATAGGGGATCCCCTCGAAAAAAATTGGCGTGGGGTCCCCCCTATTTTTGTTAACCAGCCAGATGAAGCAGACCGCTGAGGCCTGGTTTTTCAGGCTGGTAAGGATCCAATATCCATGGACCTTGCAAGCCTGATAATACCAGGCCACAGCAGTCTGCTTAGCTTGGCTGGTTAACAAAAATAGGGAATCCCCTCGAAAAAAAAACGGCGTGGGGATCCCCCCTATTTTTGTTAACCAGCCAAGTAAAATGCAGACTGCTGCGGCCTGGTATTAAAAGACTGTCAAGGCCCATGGATTTTGGCCCTCAACAGCCTGATAATACCAGGCTACAGCAGCCCCACATTTGGCGCATCAAAAGATGTGCCAATTGTGGCACTTTACCCGGCTCTTCCCACTTGCCCTGTAGCGGTGGCAAGCGGGGTAATAAGGGGTTAATGTCACCGTTGATTGCACGGTGACAATAAGCCCGGTTAATAATGGAGAGGTGTCAAAAAGACACCGATCCATTATTAATCCCAAAGTTATTAAATGTTTAAAAAAAAGACACAGCAAGAAAAAAGTCTTTTAATGAAATAAAAGAGACAACACAGTTTTCATTTTTTTATTACTCTCTCATTCCTGCGACGCCATCGATCTCCTGTAAAAAAATAAAAAAAACAAACCAACAGTATACCACCTGTCCGACGCAGTCCATAACGACAGTCCCACGACGATCCAGCTCTGCTACATCGGAATGACAGGCAGAGCCTGACATCCCGGCGCAGCACAGCTGCTTACCAGCTTCCCCGGCGGTGACGTCATCGGACTGCTTTACGGCCGCGATTACCCAGC
This sequence comes from Oophaga sylvatica, assembly GCA_033576555.1. NCBI lineage: Eukaryota > Metazoa > Chordata > Amphibia > Anura > Dendrobatidae > Oophaga > Oophaga sylvatica. The sequence goes on along the minus strand of JARQOD010010326.1, from coordinate 25,383 downwards.
AGTCACTGCAGTTATTGCGAGATACTGCATGTGACCGCCGGGGAGAAGAGGATGGCGGCCATTAAGCAGCCCGGGATGTGACTGCCGGAGATCTTCTGCCAGGTAAGTGCCGCTGACTCCTGACAGACCCGACCGACGGACACTGACAGTGACAGTGAAAATTCCGATTCCGGTATCCGATATGACGAAAATATCGGAACTCGGGATCGGATTCCGATACAGCCAATATCGGCCGATACCCGATATTTGCAGTATCGTATCGCTCAACACTATTCCTTAGTCTTTCAGAAGTCCTGTGACAAAGGTTTTGTGCATAATGGGTATTGTAGGTGTGAAGAATTGGGTTTGTAATCCAGAGTCCTTTGGGAATTAGATTCTCCTTTTTGCATTTAGATAAGAAAAAAATGTCGCTGTCCATTTGTGCACGTTTCTTCAGAAGTGGTTTCAGTTCCATAAAGATGCGGTACATTCTGGTATCCTCCATTTTGATATAGGAAAGATGTGTATCTTCGTACCGTGTTAGCCAGTAGATAGAAAAATATTTAGACTTGAGAGTCCTCAGTGGTTGATACCTTTTAATGGCTAACTGAAAAGATGGTAACAAATTGCAAGCTTTCGAGACTACGCAGGTCTCTTCATCAGGCAAAGACTAAAACAAAAGCTGAAGAATCACATATTTATACACAACAGGACACAGGAATAATGCAATAGGTAAGACAAGTGACGTGAAGCAGAACTGTCATTATGGCAGAGGGATGAACATAAATATGACTAGTTCATAGATAAGGAGTGAAAGTTTTATTACCCTCTGATTGGGGTCTGGTAATGTGTTGTGATGACCCTAAAAGGTCAGGGAAGCAGATTCCTTAATTGTTGTAGAAAGACATAAAACTCTGGGATATATTCATCCCAGCACTAAGAGTGTCAAAGGTCATCATAAGTTTATATTCCCAGACTTTTCTATCCTTCTCAGATTTGAAGTTAGATTTTAATACAAGTAATTCCATATCCGTCATGCTATGACCGGGCATACAAAAGTGTTTTGCCACAGGTAAATCCATTCTTTTTTCTCTTATTGTGTGGCGATGAGAATTCATCCTTGTTCTCAGTTTTTGCCCGGTCTCCCCCACATACAGACCCCCAGTTGGACATTTAGTACATATAATTAGGTACACCACATTAGATGTGATGCAGCTGAAAGTACTTGGTATCTTGTAGTCCTGATGGGAGTTGGGGATCTTTATCCTGTCCGTGGTCATTATAGATGCACAGGTTTTGCATTTCTTTTGTTTGCAAGGGAAGGTACCTGCAGCTGTTGGGGAGGACAGGGAGCTTCTGACAATGATGCTTCTTAGATTTGGGGGCTGCCTAAAACATAGTAGTGGGGGGTCTGGAAATATGGATTGTAATCGGGCATCTTTTTGTAGTAAAGGTTGTAGTTTCCGTGCAGCTCCCCTTAGCATCTCCAGACTTGGATTGTAGGTGACCACTAGAGGCACCCGGTTATTTTCTTCTTTAGCTTTGTAATGTAGCAGGTGATTCCTTGATATTCTGGTGGCTCTTGTAATTTGGTTTTCAATTGTTCTTGGATGGTAGCCCTGGTTCAAAAAAGTCTTTCTGAGGCGACCAAGGTGTTCATCTCTATCCATGGGGTTGGAACATATACGATTGTATCTGATGGCTTGGCTGTAGACAATAGAGTTTTTTATGTGTTTTGGATGGAAACTGTCCCATTTAAGATATGTTGGACGGTCGATTGGCTTCTGATACAGGGATGTCTCTATTTCATTGTTCTTTAGCTTAATGGTGGTGTCTAAAAAGTTAATTTCAGTGCTGGAGTAGTTAAGTGTTAAGTTGATGGTGGGATGAAATTGATTGAACTGTTCATGGAACGTCTTTAGCTGTTGTTCAGACTCCGTCCAGATGATTAAAATGTCATCAATGTAGCGGTAGTAGGCCCGAGGCCTGATGGGGCATGAGGACAAAAATTCGCTTTCAAGCTTGGCCATGAAAAGATTTGCATACTGTGGAGCCATTTTACTTCCCATAGCTGTGCCAGTCTCCTGAAGATAGATCTTGTTGTCAAATTCAAAGTAATTGTGGGTGAGGATGAATTTTGTGAGTTTCACCACAGAATCAGCATCATTCCCGGTGTTTCCCATGAAGACTTTGCAGGCATTTAATCCATCCTGGTGTGGGATATTAGTGTACAAAGATTCCACATCCATGGTGGCCAGGATGGTTCCTTCTGGTAGAGAACCTATTGCTGCTAGTTTATTCAGTAGGTCAGTTGTGTCCTGAATGTAGCTGGGTGTATCCTTTACCAGGGGTTTAAGAACACCTTCTACCCATCCAGATACTTGCTCAGTAAGGGTGTCCACACATGAAATAATCGGCCTCCCTGGATTTCCGGCTTTGTGGATTTTGGGAAGCATGTAGAATGTCCCTGTTCTTGGACTTTCTGGTATCAGGTCATCAGCTCTTATGGATTTGTCAGACAGACAAGATACCAACTTGCTTAGTTCCTTGTAATAGTCCTGTGTAGGGTCCAACTCCAGTTTTCTGTAGTAGCGTGTGTCCGTAAGTTGTCTGTTTGCTTCCTTCATATAGTCTGATGTGTTCATCATGACTATTGCACCTCCCTTGTCAGCAGGTTTAATGATGATTTCTTTGTTGGTTTTCAGAGACTGTATAGCCTTTCTCTCCTGGGCACTGATGTTGGAGGCTTGTCTCTTGTTGGTGGCTATGATGGTGGATTTTATCAAATGTCTGAATGAGTCTATATATTTATCCAAATGAGGGTTACGTCCAGGTGGAGGTGTCCAGTCTGACCTCTTCTTGGTTGTTGGGATCCCTCTTCCTTCAGTCCGAGTGTTTTCTGAATCTTCTATATCATTGAAGTATTCCCTCAGGCGCAGTCTCCTGAAAAAATGTTCCATATCACTGCAGAGTTCGGTTTTATCCAGGGCCTTAGTAGGACAAAATGAGAGTCCTCTAGAAAGCACGGCAAGCTCCACTTTGTTGGGTTTGTAATCTGAGAGATTGATGACACAGTTAGATGCTTTTGTGTCTGGAATGGAGTGGTTGTCAGAGTTGTCAGGTTTTGGTTTTGTTTTGTATCTGTTTGTATAGAGTCCGGAATGGAGGCGCAATCTGTGTAGTTTCTTTTCCTTGTTTTGAATCAGAAAGGTCCGTAGTTTGTTATAGTATTGTTGTAATTTTTGCTCTGTGCTTTCTGTAAGTGTTTTCCTCAGAGTTTCAAATTGTCCTTGGACTTTACTCCTTATGCTGTAGCAGACATGCAAAAGATGGTTCCTTAGTCTTTCAGAAGTCCTGTGACAAAGGTTTTGTGCATAATGGGTATTGTAGGTGTGAAGAATTGGGTTTGTAATCCAGAGTCCTTTGGGAATTAGATTCTCCTTTTTGCATTTAGATAAGAAAAAAATGTCGCTGTCTATTTGTGCACGTTTCTTCAGAAGTGGTTTCAGTTCCATAAAGATGCGGTACATTCTGGTATCCTCCATTTTGATATAGGAAAGATGTGTATCTTCGTACCGTGTTAGCCAGTAGATAGAAAAATATTTAGACTTGAGAGTCCTCAGTGGTTGATACCTTTTAATGGCTAACTGAAAAGATGGTAACAAATTGCAAGCTTTCGAGACTACGCAGGTCTCTTCATCAGGCAAAGACTAAAACAAAAGCTGAAGAATCACATATTTATACACAACAGGACACAGGAATAATGCAATAGGTAAGACAAGTGACGTGAAGCAGAACTGTCATTATGGCAGAGGGATGAACATAAATATGACTAGTTCATAGATAAGGAGTGAAAGTTTTATTACCCTCTGATTGGGGTCTGGTAATGTGTTGTGATGACCCTAAAAGGTCAGGGAAGCAGATTCCTTAATTGTTGTAGAAAGACATAAAACTCTGGGATATATTCATCCCAGCACTAAGAGTGTCAAAGGTCATCATAAGTTTATATTCCCAGACTTTTCTATCCTTCTCAGATTTGAAGTTAGATTTTAATACAAGTAATTCCATATCCGTCATGCTATGACCGGGCATACAAAAGTGTTTTGCCACAGGTAAATCCATTCTTTTTTCTCTTATTGTGTGGCGATGAGAATTCATCCTTGTTCTCAGTTTTTGCCCGGTCTCCCCCACATACAGACCCCCAGTTGGACATTTAGTACATATAATTAGGTACACCACATTAGATGTGATGCAGCTGAAAGTACCTGGTATCTTGTAGTCCTGATTGGAGTTGGGGATCTTTATCCTGTCCGTGGTCATTATAGATGCACAGGTTTTGCATTTCTTTTGTTTGCAAGGGAAGGTACCTGCAGCTGTTGGGGAGGACAGGGAGCTTCTGACAATGATGCTTCTTAGATTTGGGGGCTGCCTAAAACATAGTAGTGGGGGGTCTGGAAATATGGATTGTAATCGGGCATCTTTTTGTAGTAAAGGTTGTAGTTTCCGTGCAGCTCCCCTTAGCATCTCCAGACTTGGATTGTAGGTGACCACTAGAGGCACCCGGTTATTTTCTTCTTTAGCTTTGTAATGTAGCAGGTGATTCCTTGATATTCTGGTGGCTCTTGTAATTTGGTTTTCAATTGTTCTTGGATGGTAGCCCTGGTTCAAAAAAGTCTTTCTGAGGCGACCAAGGTGTTCATCTCTATCCATGGGGTTGGAACATATACGATTGTATCTGATGGCTTGGCTGTAGACAATAGAGTTTTTTATGTGTTTTGGATGGAAACTGTCCCATTTAAGATATGTTGGACGGTCGATTGGCTTCTGATACAGGGATGTCTCTATTTCATTGTTCTTTAGCTTAATGGTGGTGTCTAAAAAGTTAATTTCAGTGAATTCTCATCGCCACACAATAAAAGAAAAAAGAATGGATTTACCTGTGGCAAAACACTTTTGTATGCCCGGTCATAGCATGACGGATATGGAATTACTTGTATTAAAATCTAACTTCAAATCTGAGAAGGATAGAAAAGTCTGGGAATATAAACTTATGATGACCTTTGACACTCTTAGTGCTGGGATGAATATATCCCAGAGTTTTATGTCTTTCTACAACAATTAAGGAATCTGCTTCCCTGACCTTTTAGGGTCATCACAACACATTACCAGACCCCAATCAGAGGGTAATAAAACTTTCACTCCTTATCTATGAACTAGTCATATTTATGTTCATCCCTCTGCCATAATGACAGTTCTGCTTCACGTCACTTGTCTTACCTATTGCATTATTCCTGTGTCCTGTTGTGTATAAATATGTGATTCTTCAGCTTTTGTTTTAGTCTTTGCGTGATGAAGAGACCTGCGTAGTCTCGAAAGCTTGCAATTTGTTACCATCTTTTCAGTTAGCCATTAAAAGGTATCAACCACTGAGGACTCTCAAGTCTAAATATTTTTCTATCTACTGGCTAACACGGTACGAAGATACACATCTTTCCGGTATAAACGCTGCAATTTTTCAAGTTTCCTCAGCGGTGTCCCAGCTGAGTTGTAAAAGAAACAATTCTCATTGCTTCCTTTCCATCAAACTCTGGGTTGACTCAGTCTGGGTGTCTAGCTCTGCTATGATCGACTCAGGAGCAAGTGGAAATTTTATGGATATCTCCTTTGCTCTGAAACAGGGGATACGTTCAGTGAAGAAGGCTACTCCAGTACAGATGGAGACTGTGGATGGCTCTCTACTAACTTCTGGACCAGTGGATCAAGAAACAGAGCCTTTGAGGTCCTTATGGGTAAAGATCATCAGGAGAAAATGTCTTTTATGCTTATCTCTTCTCCCCACTTTCCCATTTTTCTAGGGCTACCATGGCTGCAGGCGCAGAATCCTACGATTAACTGGGAGACCAAGGAATTACACTTTCCGGAAAACAGATGAGTCAAGGAGTTTCAGCTTGCTCTGTTCCTAAAGGAACCATGTCAGTCCCTGAACTACCAGCTGTATACCAGGACTATGTGGATTTATGTGACAAGAAGAACGCTGATCAGCTTCCTCCTCACCGTCCATATGATTGTCCAATTGAATTATTGCCTGGAGCCGAGATACCTTTTGGTAAGATCTACCCCCTAGCGGGGCCCGAGCTAAAAGCTTTGAAGGATTATATAGACGAAAATTTAGCCAAGGGCTTCATACGCCCCTCTTCATCTCCCGCAGGTGCACCCATCTTCTTTGTGAAGAAGAAAGATGGATCTCTGAGACCCTGCATAGACTATAGGGAACTCAATAAGGTTACTATTAGAAACCGTTATCCATTGCCTTTAATCCCTGAATTGTTGGAGAGAGTGCGGCATGCCAAAATTTTCTCTAAACTGGATCTCCGTGGGGCCTATAACTTGGTCCGTATTAGACCTGGGGATGAATGGAAGACTGCTTTCAGGTCACGCTATGGACACTTTGAATATCTAGTTATGCCTTTTGGTCTGAGTACCGCCCCAGCCACTTTCCAACACTTCGTTAATGATATCTTCAGGGATCTCCTAGATACATTTGTGGTGATTTATCTGGATGATATTCTAATTTTTTCTAACTCCACAGAGGAACATCATGGACATGTGAGAATGGTCTTAGAACGCCTAAGACAAAACCATCTCTACATCAAACTTGAAAAATGTGAATTTCATAGGACCGAAATTCAATTTCTGGGGTATGTACTATCTACGCAAGGGATTAGTATGGATGGAAGCAAGACCCAAGCCATCAAGGATTGGCCAATTCCTAGAAATGTGAAGGAGGTGCAGCGTTTCATCGGGTTTGCCAACTTCTATAGACGTTTCATTAAGAATTTTTCTGAGGTAGTGTCACCTATCACCCAACTTACCCGGAAACAGTCTAGGTTCTCCTGGACCCCGCAAGCTCAGGAAGCATTTTCCTGTTTAAAGGATAAATTTACCACCGCACCTATCTTAGTACATCCCAACCCCGAGCTTGCCTTCATAATAGAGGTGGATGCTTCAGACTGTGCCGTTGGAGCTATACTCTCTCAGAGAACAGGTGAGAAGAATGTCTTGCATCCCTGTGCCTTCTTTTCCCAGCAGTTGTCTTCGACTGAGAGGAACTATGATGTGGGCAATAGAGAATTGTTGGCCATTATTGCCGCCTTCAAGGAATGGAGACACCTTCTTCAGGGAGCTGCACAGCAAATAGTCGTCCTGACAGACCATCGTAACCTTGAATTTATCAGGTCGGCTAAGTGCCTGACTCCTCGCCAGACTCGCTGGAATCTTTTCCTAAACCAATTTAATTTTGTCATTTCTTATAGACCGGGATCGCGCAATGGAAAGGCTGATGCACTCTCTAGGATTCATTCAGCAGAGACACGTCCACTTACTCCTCCTAAGACTATTCTTCCTGACTCTAGATTCCTGGGAGTGATTCATAATCAAGACCTACTTAAGGACATCAAGGAAGCATACCATGCGGATTCTTTGTTGGCTCAACCCCCAAGGGACGTAAGTCTTGTCTTTAAGAATGGTGTGTGGATTCAGGGACAACGTCTGTATATACCTGAAACAGTCAGATTGAGAGTATTGCAACTCATCCACGATTCCAAGATAGCCGGGCATAGGGGAATTCTAAAGACACAAGAATTTCTTTCTCGTTTCTTTTGGTGGCCCACTTACAGGAAAGATGTCCTAAACTATGTCACTTCATGTGAAGTCTGTGCAAGATGCAAAACACCTCGCTCCTCACCAACTGGTCTGTTGCAACCTCTTCCCACCCCGTCCCGCCCGTGGGGATCCATTTCTATGGACTTCATTGTGGAGTTACCAACCTCTCAAGGGAAGAACACCATTCTAGTGGTGGTTGACCGTCTAACAAAGGCAGCTCATTTTATCCCTTGTGTCGGCTTACCCACTGCAAAACAGACATCAGACTTGATGATTAAGAATGTGTTTCGCTTACATGGAGTACCGGATGAGGTCATTTCGGATCGAGGGGTGCAATTCACTTCAAGGTTTTGGAAAAATTTCTGTGCAGCATTGGACATTAAAGTAAACCTTTCTTCTGCTTTTCATCCCCAGACTAATGGACAGACAGAACGAACCAATCAGACCCTGGAGCAGTATCTCCGCTGTTTTATCTGCCACCTACAGGATGATTGGGTGGATCTACTTCCACTGGCTGAGTTCCTCTATAAACAACTCTCAGAGCGCCTCCACTAAGCAGTCTCCTTTTTACTCCAATCTAGGTTATCATCCTAACATTCTTCTTCGATTTCCCATAGATACGCCCTTGCCGGCAGTGGCTGAAAGAATCACTTCTTTACAAAAGAATATGGATCTTCTAAAGGAAAATCTAGAATTGGCTCAGGAAAGGTACAAGAAAGCAGCAGATAAATTTCGTAAACCTGCACCAGCTTTCAAGGTAGGAGATTTGGTCTGGCTGTCAACCAGAAATCTTAAATTAAAGATTCCATCGTCTAAATTGGGACATAAGTACATTGGACCTTATAAGATCAATAAGATTATAAGTGCTGTTGCTTGTCGTCTTCAACTGCCCAGAACTATGAGAATCCACCCTGTCTTTCATGTATCCCTACTAAAGGCTGCAACACCCAATACGTTTCCTGGACGTTCTTCTCCTTGTCCTGACCCAGTGCTGGTCGATGGTCAGGAAGAATTTATGGTGGAAAGGATTCTAGATTCCAGGTTGTACAGAAATCAGTTGCAATATTTGATTAAATGGCAGGGCTACCCAGTGGAGGACAACTCATGGGAACCAGTCAATAATGTAAATGCTCCTCGCCTGCTCCGCCAGTTTCATCAGAGGTACCCTGACAAGCCTGGTCTGAGGTCATCTGGAGGTTGTCCCTAAGGGGGGAGTAATGTAAGGTTCTTTGTCTCTGTTGACATGTTCCTTGAAACTCAGTTTTCCGTCGGCCATTTTGCTTTCTGTCTTTCTGCAGCTCTTGCCCTCAGTTAATATGGAGTTTCCAGTTTTCATGTTCCCGCCCTGATTCTTCCCTCTTGCTTCTTAAGCAGCCTCAGCTGAACAATCAGTGCTCCTGAATCAAGCCTCAGTCAGTCTGTGACCTGACTCCTGGAAGCCTTGGACTTGTACTCCAGCTATTCCCTACTGAGGAACCTTGGAACACTTTTGGACTCTGGAAACCTGCTGTTTGGTGAATCCATGTTTGCAGAGGAATTACGGTACAGAGAAGAGATCCTGAACCTGCTTTGGAGATTTATTGTAGTGCTTGAAGTTACTCTGGCCTGCTGTGTCTCCTGTCGCTGTTCCTGCAAACTGTGTGAACTTTTCAGCATGCTTTTATGAAGTAATACAAGTCATTTCATTTCAACCTATGTCTCCTGTGTTTTCCTCACACCCAAGCACAAGACGCTATAGGAACTGTACACTATACATAACATCCATGGACTCCCATTTGTCGGCCCTATAGGCCGCTGATCCAGGAAATGCCACCCAGTTAGTCAGTCTTCAACAAGAGCTTGGTCAGCAGCGTGATACTCAGGCCCATATTTTAACCTATATAGCTTCTGTCGATGACCGTTTGGGGGCTCTTCAGTCTGCCGCGGCGACGGCAGAAACCTCATCTCTTGCCCCTCCTTCTCCTCGTCTCGATAGACCTCCTCGGTTTAGTGGTGATCCCAAACACTGCAGGGGTTTTTTGAACCAGTGTAGCCTCCACTTCGAATTGTTACCCCAGCAATACCCCTCTGATCGGGCCAAAGTGGCCTTTATTATGTCCCATCTGGAGGGAGAGGCCTTGTCGTGGTTGAACCCTTTCTGGGAACGGGACGATCCCATAATTTCGAGCTTACCAGTTTTCTTGGATACTTTTCGCAGGGTTTTTGATGAGCAGGGCCGCTTAGCCTCTCTTACCGAGTCCCTCTTTAATCTCCATCAGGGGGTCCTCACGGTGGGACAGTATGCCATCCACTTCCGGACCCTTTCATCTGAATTAGGTTGGAATAACACGGCACTAGTAGGGGCTTTCTGGCGTGGTCTCTTGGGCAGAATAAAGGATGAGCTCGCTGGCCGGGATACCCCAACTACTCTGGAGCGCGGGAGCGCGCCCGGAAGTCGGCTAGAGACAGGAGGTCCATCAGGCCAGTTACTTCTGCCAATCGGTTCTCTAGTCCACGTCCTGCCGGGACTCCTTCGGTTTCTTCCCCCAAACCCATGCAGGTTGATCGTCTTAATCTGGCCGAGGTACGTCGGAGGGAGAGACGCGGGCAAGGCCTATGCTTCGATTGTGGAGGGACTTCGCATTTCCTCCGTTCCTGTTCTGAGAGACCGGGAAACTCATCCACCTAGGCCAGGTAAGAGAGGCCTCCCTAGGTGCTAGTAACTCCTCTCAACCCCTCACTATGTCTGTTCTTTTGGTTTCAGGGCAGAGATGTGGGTCCGAGGTGGCCTATGTGGATTCGGGCTCGGCAGGTAACTTCATCCGGCGTGAAGAGGTAGATAAGTACCAGATACCCGTGGTTACCCTACAGAATCCTCAGCTCATAGCTTCTGTGGACGGCAGACCGCTTCAGGAGACTGTCACTATGGTCACAGAGGAGGTGGAGCTGCAAGTCAGAGCCTTGCATCATGAAAAGGTGGCTTTTTATATATTGCCTAATTTGTCCCATGCACTGCTCCTCGGACTCCCTTGGCTAAGGACACATCAGCCGGTCCTCGACTAGTCTTCGGGCGAAGTTCTACATTGGGGTCACTCGTGCCATGCTCGATGCCTGAGCTCTATTCATCTTGGTACCACCTCACGGCCATCCCCTGATCTCTCAGGGCTTCCCTCTGCCTATCACTCCTATGCAGATGTCTTTGATAAGAAGGAGGCGGAGACCCTTCCCCCGCCCCGGCCTTATGACTGTCCGATTGAGTTAATTCCCGGCTTCACTCCTCCTAGGGGTAGGATCTACCCACTGTCGCCTGCGGAGACCTTAGCCATATCCGAGTACATCCGGGAGAATGTTGCCAAAGGGTTTATACGGAAGTCTTCCTCTCCCGCAAGAGCCGGTTTTTTCTTTGTTAAGAAAAAGGACGGATCCCTGCGACCGTGCATAGACTACAGAGGCTTGAATGGTATCACAATTAAGAACAGGTACCCTCTTCCACTCATTCCAGAGTTATTTGATCGACTCAGAGGGGCCCGGATCTTCTCCAAGTTAGACCTAAGGGGAGCCTATAATCTGATCCGTATCCGCGCTGGTGATGAGTGGAAGACCGCCTTTAACACTTGGGATGGCCATTACAAGTACCTAGTCATGCCCTTTGGCCTCTGCAATGTTCTTGCGGTGTTTCTAGAATTCGTCCATGAGATCTTCCGGGACCTCTTGTATTCTTGTGTCTTAGTGTACTTGGATGATATCCTTGTGCTCTCTCCTGACCTGTTTTACCATAGAAGAAGTGTTCGTCTGGTACTGCAGAGCCTTCGGGAGAATCGCCTGTACGCTAAGATTGAAAAATGTCTCTTTTAACAGACTGCCTTGCCCTTTCTGTGGTATATTATCTCCGACGCTGGATTGAGGATGGATCCCGAGAAACTGTCCACTATCCTCAAGTGGCCACGTCCCGTTGGAATAAGGGCTATACAACGGTTTCTCGGTTTTGCCAACTACTACAGGAAATTCATCCCTCATTTTTCCTCAATTACCAAGCCTATTTCTGCTCTTACCCGAAAGGGGACGAACCCCAGTTCCTGGACTACCGAGACTGAGAAGGCTTTTCAGACACTAAAATGTGCTTTCTCTACAGCTCCGGTAGAGGGCAGCAAACCCTTCGTGCTGGAAGTGGACAACTCCGCCACAGGTGCTGGGGCAGTGCTGTCCCAGAAATCCCCCACCGTACGACTGCTTACCTGTGGATTTTTCTCCAAGGGTTTTTCCCCATCGGAGTGTAATTATTCGATTGGCGACCGAGAGCTACTAGCCATAAAATTGACCCTGGAGGAATGGCGTCATCTGCTGGAGGGGCTATCCATCCCTTTATAATTTACTCTGACCACAAAAACTTGGCCTATCTCCAGTCCGCCCAGAGACTTAACCCTCGACAGGCCAGGTGGTCCTTGTTCTTTGCCCACTTTGATTTTGAGCTCCACTTTCGTCCCGGAAACAAGAACACCAAAGCATATGCGTTGTCTAGGGTCTTCCAGCCGACCGAAACAGTGGAGGAGCCTTCACACATTATTGACCCCGCTAAAGTCATCACCGTGGCTCCTGTGACTCTGCTTTCTCCACCTCCAGGCAAGACTCTCATGTCTAAGGAGGTTAAAGAAAACGTCTTGCTCTGGTGACACTCCTCCAAACTTGCTGGCCATGCCGGGGCAAAGAAGACGGGTGCCCTCATTTCTCGTCACTATTGGTGGCCCACTCTTCGCCAAGTCGTGGCTGACTTTGTTGCCTCGTGTCCGTCCTGTGCTAAGAACAAAGTACCACTATGGCCCTCGTCTGGCCTGTTGCTTCCATTATCAGTTCCTGCGGTTCCCTGGGAACACATCGCCATGGATATAATCACCGACTTACCCCGCTCATCCGGTTGTACCGTAATCCTGGTAGTTGTGGACCGCTTCTCCAAAATGGCTTATTTTGTCCCTCTGACCGGACTCCCCTGTGCTCCTGAGTTAGCTAAGGTCTTCATCCACCAGATCTTCAGACTCCATGGACTACCTTGACCTATAGTGTCTGACCGAGGAATTCAGTTCACTTCTCGGTTTTGGCGGGCGCTTTGCAAGCTCTTGGACGTTTCACAAAATTTCTCCTCCGCCTACCATCCGCAGTCCAACGGGCAAGTGGAACGGACTAACCAGGTGTTGACAGGATAGCTGCGTCATTTTTCCAATGTCCATCAGAACGACTGGGTCGACCTTCCTTGGGCTGAGTTCGCCTATAACAACCACACTAGTGAATCTTCAAGCAAGTCTCCGTTTTTTGTTGTGTTTGGTCGACATCCTGGTATTCCCCTTCCTGTGACTCCCGCTTCGGAGGTGCCCATGGCCAATTCTTTGTCCTCGGAGTTTTCCAAGATCTGGTCTGAGACCAACACGACACTCAAGAGAGCCAGTGATCGGATGAAGAACCACGCTGACAAGAAGAGATTGGATCCTCCACCATATCGCATAGGAGAGAAAGTCTGGCTCTCATCAAAATATATCCGGCTGAAGATTTCTTCATACAAGTTGGGTCCGCAGTTCATCGGCCCTTTTGAGATTCTTGGACGTATCAATGATGTCGCCTACAAGTTGAGGTTGCCTGCCTCGCTCCGTGTCCCGAACACTTTCCATGTCTCTCTCTTGAAACCTGTGGCACCGTTTCCATTCCGCACCCGACTCCATGTCTCAGCCGGTTGGTATTGACAATATCTTCGAGGTAAGGGAGGTAAGGGATATTTTAGCCATGAAAAGGGTCAGAGGGAAAAACCTTTTTCCTTATTGATTGGAAGGGCTTTGGGCCTGAAGAGAGGTCCTGGGAACCCAGGGAGAATATCAATGCTCCCCGCATCATCAGGAGATTTTTGGCCAATCTCAGAGGAGGGCGGCTTAAGGGAGGGGGTACTGTCACGGCCACCTGTTGTGAATAGGCTGGAAATGAGTTCTGAGCAGAAGCTCCCTCTGGTGGTTACAAACGGTACTGGACTGTCCAGTGAAGATTGTGAGGATTGGGAATCAGGTGTTACTGACTGGTCTTATATAAGGGAGTCACCTTCCCATCAGGTTGCCGGTGATCAATTGTTCTGGTCTCAATCCTTGATTCCTGTTTCCTTGGTAGCCTGCTGTGTCGTGTCTGAATCTCCTGCTAACAGATAAGACATTTTCTTCTTTTTGTTTTTGTGCTTGATTTTTGCATTTTGTCCTGCACTTCTGTGGGGGCCTTCAGGGTCCCCTCTGGGGGCTTTTGCCTCTCAGTTCAGTTCAGCCACTGATGTTTGTACATTTGCTTTTTCCAGTTTTTTCAGTGGCTGCTGTTTTGTTTTTGGTTACACCAGAGAACTAATTTAGGTGGTAGAGGTCGTGTGATCTCAGGTGTTTTTGAATTTAGTAGAGTTGGTGCTTTTCAGGGTTTTTTGGAATTGCAGTAAGTGCCCTTCCTATCCTTTTCTATTTAGTAAGTTTGGGCCCCAACGTTTGCTCATACTATTTTCTGTCTGTGTCAGTATTTCTTCTTGTCTAACCGCCATTACATGTTTGGGGGCTTTCTATGTTCTTTGGGGATCTGCTCCGGGGCAGATAGCTTTCCTCTTTCTATCTTTAGGTGTAGTTAGTTTCTCAGGCTGTGACGAGGCGTCTAGGACCAACGTAGGAACGCTCCACGGCTGCCTCTAGTTGTGGTGGTTAGTCATGGTACTGCAATCTCATAGTTTCCAACTGCTCTGGTGTATTTCTTTTTTTTGCCTGCTCTCCTCAGCTACCAAATCATAACAGTATCAAAGGCCCAAACTGAAAATTATATGGTACTCACAGAAGGGAAAAGTATTGTGAAAGAAAAAAGTTGTCAGAGTTGTCAGAGATTTTTTTTTTTTTTCTGTTTGTTGCATTTTTTTTCCCTCTGTATCTCTGGGTGCTGAGGAGGATTTTTTTTTTTTCTCAATGGAGTTTGCACAGTTGTCTGGCCGTGTGGATCAGCTTGCCACTGAAGTTCGGAGTATTGCTACCTATCTTGCTAGGTTGCCTGTTGTGGAACCTAGGATTCCCATGCCAGATTTGTTTTTAGGGATCGAGCTAAGTTTCTGAATTTCAAAAATAACTGTAAATTGTTTTTTGTCTTAAAATCTAAGTCCACAGGGAACGCAGCGCAGCAGGTTCAAATTGTCATCTCTCTCCTGCGCGGCGACCCTCAGGATTGGGCTTTTTCCCTGACACCTGGGGATCCTGTTTTGAGTGATGTTGATGCGTTTTTTTAGGCTTTGGGCATATTGTACGATGAGCCTAATGTCACTGATCAAGCTGAAAAAACTTTGTTGGCATTAAGTCAGGGGCTTGAGGACGCTGAGTTATACTGTCAGAGATTCCGTAGGTGGGCAGTCCTGACCAAATGGAATGACGACGCTTTGGCAGCTCTTTTTCGGAAGGGACTGTCAGATAATGTAAAGGATGTTATGGTGGGATTCCCTGTTCCCTCTGGTCTCAATGATTCTATGTCATTAGCGATTCAAATTGACAGACGTTTGCGTGAGCGGAAAGGTATGCGTGGAATAATGTTGCCTTGTGAACCTGCTTCTGAATCCATGCAGTGTGATAGATGGTTTCTGGGGCACAGCGTCATGAATTTCGAAAGCGCAATGGGTTATGTTTCTACTGTGGTGATGCCTCTCATGCTATTTCTGTCTGCCCTAAGCGGGGAAGACATTTTGCTCGCTCAGTTGTCTTGGGTAGTGTTCAGACTAAGTTTTTGTTAACTGTTACCCTGATATGCTCTCTGTCCTCATTTTCTGCTCAGGCTTTTTGTTGATTCTGGAGCAGCTAGTAACCTGATGGATTTTGATTTTGCTAAACGTTGTGGTTTCCCTTGATACCCCTACGGAAGTCTATTCCCCTACTGGGGATCGATTCTACCCCTTTGGCTGAGAATAAACATCAGTTCTCTACTCTGGTGATAATGAGGGTAGTGTCACGACGTATAACAGATATATTCTATGATAGTAACATATATCTAATGTGACGACATTCTATATTTCATATAATAGAAAATATCAATATGTATACATAGTATCTGCCAGCAATGTCTTACCTGACATAATATCCTATGTATTGTGGGTCTATACTGTGTACGTGTCACGCTGTCTCAGGATAGAGGTGGACCGGGTCTATGCTGACCCTGAACTGGGGTCCTGACTAGTCCCTCTACCTGGAGGTACTGTTAATGGTACAGAGGTCCAGGCCGCCAGCGTAACCCTGTCTCCTGTAGATCCCTGACCACTGTAATCTAGTCCTGAGAAGGACCCTGATTACCACCACAGGGAATGGGCAAGTCACAGCTTACACACAGTCTAAGACAAACGAGACAGACAAGGGTAAAGAAAACACTGCCTTGCATACAAAACTTCCACTACAGAGGAACACAAAAGGTTAAGGAGATAAACAATAAGCGAGGAGAGGAAAAACCACAACAGGCACTCTTAGCTTAAGTCTTCTCAGAAACGATCCGCTCTGCTGGTCTGAATGAATGCTTTCACCGCAACTTCCCCAGCAGACCAGCAGGTATATGAAGGAAGCTAATTAACAAAACATCAATCACAGCTGGGCGAGGCTGGTCAGTCCAGCACCGAGAGAGAAAGAATTAACTCCCTCAGTGCCGAAAAACACCCAGCACCAGAAACTCAGCTGTGCGAAGTCAGGGTGTGCAATCGCGACGATCTCCGCCGCGACACACCCGTGTCAGTACCCCCCCTTCTACGAGGGGCCTCTGGACCCTCAGGCCTGGTCTATCTGGGTGAGTAGTGTGGAAGGCCCGAACCAATCGGTCTGCGTTAATATCCGACGCAGAAACCCACATCCTCTCCTCAGGACCATACCCCCTCCAATGAACAAGGTACTGAAGGGACCGGCGATTCAGACGTGAGTCAATGATCTTCGATACCTGAAACTCCAAATTACCATTGACCACCACTGGAGGAGGAGGTAGAGGTGACGGTATAACTGGTGCCACGTACCTCTTAAGCAACGATTTGTGGAACACATTGTGGATTTTAAACGTAGGAGGGAGGTCAAGACGGAAAGCCACCGGATTAATTATTGAACTGATCCTGTATGGCCCGATGAATCTGGGACCGAGTTTCCAGGAGGGAACCTTAAGTTTTATATTCTTGGTAGACAACCATACTAGATCGTTCACACTTAGGTCCGGACCAGACACTCTCCTCCTATCAGCCATACGTTTGTATCGGTTCCCCATAGTGCTCAGATTATTAAGCACTCCTCTCCACACTGAAGCAAGTGACGACGAAAATCGTTCCTCCTCAGGAACCCCAGAAGAGCCCCCCCCATTGAAAGTACAAAACTGGGGGTGAAAACCATATGCCCCAAAAAACGGGGACTTACCAGTGGACTCGCTCCGCCTATTGTTAAGAGCGAACTCTGCCAGAGGCAAGAAAGAAGACCAGTCCTCTTGGTTCTCTGAGACAAAACACCGGAGATATGTCTCTAAGCTCTGATTCAGACGCTCTGTCTGACCATTGGTCTGCGGATGAAAAGCCGAAGAAAATGACAACTGCATCCCCCGACGAGAACAAAATGCCTTCCAGAATTTGGACACAAACTGAGACCCCCGATCCGACACCACATCGGAAGGCAACCCGTGAAGTCTCACAATCTCCCCAATGAACACCTGCGCCAGAGTTTTAGCATTAGGAAGAGCAGGAAGAGCAATAAAATGTGCCATTTTGCTGAACCTGTCAACTACAACTAGTATGACAGTTTTACCTGAAGACGGAGGGAGGTCCGTAATGAAGTCCATAGACAGATGGGTCCATGGACGCTCCGGGATTTTCAACGTAAAAGGGCCCCAGACGGACGGGTATGTGGGGTCTTAGAGCGCGCACATACCCCACAGGACGCGACAAAAGTTACCACCTCTTTATTTAAGTTAGGCCACCAAAACCGGCGAGAAACGAGATCTACAGTTGCTTTACTCCCTGGGTGTCCTGCCAAAGCAGAATTATGATGTGCCTCGATAACCTTTTGTCTTAACTGATCTGGAACAAACAGTCTCCCTGGAGGTCCTACAGGGCGTCCCCCTGAGCCTCCAATACCTCCTCCTCAAGCTCAGAGCATACAGCCGACATCACAACTCCCTCCTGAAGAATAGGAACCGGGTCATCCGTCTTCCCGGCCCCCGGGAAACTACGAGATAAGGCATCAGCCTTTACATTTTTTGACCCAGGACGATATGTGACGACAAAATTAAACCTGGTAAAAAACAACGACCATCTAGCTTGTCTGGAATTCAGACGTTTTGCAGACTCTAAATACATCAGGTTCTTGTGATCAGTAATGACGGTGACCGGGTGGACTGCCCCCTCCAAAAAGTGACGCCACTCTTCAAAAGCCAACTTAATGGCCAAGAGTTCCCTATTGCCGACATCATAATTCCTCTCGGCGGACAATTTTTTAGAGAAGAAAGCGCACGGATGCCATTTACCAGGGGACGGACCTTGAGATAATACCGCACCCACTCCTACGTCAGATGCGTCTACCTCCACAATGAACGGTTGTGATGCATCAGGTTGGATGAGTATGGGTGCTGAAGCAAAACATTTTTTCAAGGAGGAAAATGCTTGACAAGCTTTGTCAGACCACCTAGAAAAATCCGTCCCTTTTTTTGTCATGTCAGTGAGAGGTTTGACAACGGATGAGAAATTACGAATAAATTTCCGGTAGTAGTTAGCAAACCCCAGGAAACGCTGCAGTGCTTTAAGATCCTCTGGCCGATCCCATTCAAGCACAGCCTTCACTTTCCCAGGGTCCATACGGAAACCGGAAGCTGACACCAGGAATCCTAAAAACTGAAGTTCTTGTACGGCGAATACACACTTCTCCCATTTGGCGTACAGTTTATTGTCTCGCAAGATCTGCAACACCTGTCTCACATGCTCCTGATGAGACACAAGATCCGGCGAGTAAATTAAGATGTCATCTAGATAAATGACAACAAACTGTCCCACTAGGTGGCGAAAGATGTCATTAACAAAATGTTGAAACACCGCCGGGGCAGTAGTCAGACCGAAAGGCATGACAAGGTTCTCATAATGTCCACCCGGAGTGTTAAACGCCGTCTTCCACTCATCCCCCTCCTTTATCCTAATCAGATTATACGCCCCCCTGAGATCCAACTTAGAGAACCATTTGGCGCCCACAATCTGATTGAAGAGATCAGGAATAAGTGGGAGCGGATACGGATCTCGGACCGTAATCCGATTAAGCTCACGGAAATCCAGGCAAGGGCGTAGGCCTCCATCTTTTTTCTTCACAAAGAAGAACCCCGCGGCCACTGGGGAAGATGAAGGTCTAATATGCCCCTTGGCCAGACTTTCCGAAATATAATCCTTCATAGCTTGCCTCTCAGGACCAGAAAGGTTATATAACCTAGATTTTGGTAACTTAGCATCAGGAAGCAATTTTATAGCACAGTCATACGCGTGATGAGGAGGTAATTCTTGACACCCTTCCTCTGAAAACACATCCTCAAAGTCCTCCAGAAAAGGAGGTAAGGTTCTAGGCACGACCGCACCGATGACCGTGTTCATGCAGGTACTATTGCAAAATTCACCCCACTGGCTTATCTCTCTGGATTGCCAATTAATAACTGGGTTATGTTTAGTTAACCAAGGAAGTCCCAACACAATAGGAGTGGGAAGGCCCTCCAACACATAACAAGACAATAGTTCTTTATGTATTGCCCCCACTCGAAGGTCTATGTTATGCACGGCTTGCACAAAGCTACCTTGACCGAGAGGCCTGGCGTCAATAGAGAATATAGGGATAGGTTTGGCCAATACACTCAGTTGCATACCTTGCACCTGGGCAAACCGAGCGTCCACCAGATTAGCCGCGGCCCCACTATCCAGAAGAACAGAAATCCTCTCAGTTCTCGTACCTACCACCACCTCCGCTGGTACGAGAAACTGAGAGGGACTTGGGGACGAAATACATACTCCCAGATTGTCGTCCACCACACAACCTGGATCAACAGTTTTCCGGCGACTCCTTGCTCAGCAAAGTACGGGATGGACACCCCCCAACAAAATGTCCCTTTCTCCCGCAGAAGTAACACTTTCCTGTCTTGCGGCGCACCGCCGATCCCCTCCCTCGAAACGATGTCCCTCCTAACTGCATAGGCTCCTCAGAACAAACCAGGGGAACCTCAATATAAGGGACTATAGTAGAAGGTGGAGTCCTCACAGGGGGCGGAGTTACCTCGCACCTCTCCCGAAGCCGTCTATCAATGCGAATAGCAAGGGCCATAGAGGCCTCCAGTGACGGGGGAGAATCATACTGAGCCAACACATCTTTTAATTTGTCAGATAATCCTTGACAAAACTGGCTCCTAAGAGCTGGGTCATTCCACTGAGTATCTGTGGCCCATCTACGGAACTCAGAAGAAAATTCCTCCGCCGGACGATCTCCCTGCTGTATCTTACGTAACTTCATTTCAGCAAGGGAGACCCGATCCGGGTCATCATATACCAGACCCAGGGCTGTAAAAAATCGATCTACTGACTGGAGAGCCGGGGAGTCCGGAGGAAGAGAGAACGCCCAGGATTGAGGGTCGCCTTGTAAGAGCGAGATGACCATTCCCACCCTCTGATCTTCACTCCCCGAAGACCGAGGCCGTAGCCGAAAATATAATTTACATGCCTCCCGGAAGGTAAAAAATTTGTCCCGCCCACCAGTGAACCTGTCCGGGAGAGCTACTTTAGGTTCAGATCTGGTTTGCTCCCGGGGGTACAAAACCTTGGACTTAACGTCCGTCAGCTCCATGGACAAACTCTGCAACTGCTGAGCTAACTGGGCTACTGGATCCATGGTAGCTGGGGAGAATCTTTTAAAGTGGCCGGTGAAAATGTCACGACGTATAACAGATATATTCTATGATAGTAACATATATCTAATGTGACAACATTCTATATTTCATATAATAGAAAATATCAATATGTATACATAGTATCTGCCAGCAATGTCTTACCTGACATAATATCCTATATATTGTGGGTCTATACTGTGTACGTGTCACGCTGTCTCAGGATAGAGGTGGACCGGGGTCTATGCTGACCCTGAACTGGGGTCCTGACTAGTCCCTCTACCTGGAGGTACTGTTAATGGTACAGAGGTCCAGGCCGCCAGCGTAACCCTGTCTCCTGTAGATCCCTGACCACTGTAATCTAGTCCTGAGAAGGACCCTGATTACCACCACAGGGAATGGGCAAGTCACAGCTTACACACAGTCTAAGACAAACGAGACAGACAAGGGGTAAAGAAAACACTGCCTTGCATACAAAACTTCCACTACAGAGGAACACAAAAGGTTAAGGAGATAAACAATAAGCGAGGAGAGGAAAAACCACAACAGGCACTCTTAGCTTAAGTCTTCTCAGAAACGATCCGCTCTGCTGGTCTGAATGAATGCTTTCACCGGCAACTTCCCCAGCAGACCAGCAGGTATATGAAGGAAGCTAATTAACAAAAACATCAAATCACAGCATGGGCGAGGCTGGACGATCTCCGCCGCGACACACCCGTGACAGGTAGAACCTGATCATCAGGAGAGTTGCAAATTTTTGGTTCTGTATAATCTGCATGACATTATCGTACTGGGTTTCCCTTGGTTACAGTCTCATAATCCTGTTTTGGATTGGAAATCTGTGTCTGTTACCAGTTGGGGCTGTCAATGTGTTAATACCAACACTCCTGTTTTTTCTGCCTCCCCCCAGGCTCAGGATGTTCCTGACTTTTTGATTGATTTTTCTGATGTGTTTAGCGAAAGTAAATCTGCATCCTTACCTCCCCATAGGAGCAATGACTGCGCTATTGAATTAGTGCCTGGTAGTAAATTCCCTAAAGGTCGCCTTTTTAACTTGTCTGTACCTGAACATGACGCTATGCGGTCTTATATCAAGGAGTCATTGGAGAAGGGTCATATCAGACCATCCTCTTCACCCTTAGGTGCCGGTTTTTTCTTTGTGGCCAAAAAGGATGGTTCATTAAGGCCATGTATTGATTATCGTCTCTTGAACAATATTACTGTGAAATATCAATATCCGTTACCCTTGATCTCTGATCTGTTTTCCAGGGTGAAAAACGCTACTTGGTTTACCAAGCTTGACCTCAGGGGGCATATAACCTTATTTGCATTAAGCACGGGGATGAATGGAAGACGGCATTTAATACCCCTGAAGGGCATTTTGAGTACCTTGTGATGCCCTTTGGGCTCACTAATGCTCCTTCTGTCTTCCAGTCCTTCATGAATGACATTTTCAGGGATTTTGTGGATAAATTTCTGATTGTTTATTTGGATGATATCTTGATTTTTTCCAATGACTGGGACTCTCATGTAAAACATGTTCGGACTGTGTTCCAGATTTTGAGAGAGAATGCTCTGTATGTGAAGGGATCAAAGTGTCTTTTTGGCGTTCAGAGGATCTCATTTCTGGGTTTCATTTTGTCCCCATCTGTTATTGAAATGGACCCGGTCAAAGTTCAGGCTATCTGTGATTGGGTCCAACCTACTTCTTTAAAGGCTCTTCAAAGATTCTTGGGTTTTGCCAATTTTTATCGTAAATTTATTGGTAATTTCTCTGTTATTGTTAAACCATTAACTGATTTGACCAAGAAGGGTTCTGATGTGGTGAATTGGCCTCCTGAGGCAGTCTCTGCATTTCAGGAACTTAAGCAGAGATTCACTTCTGCTCCTGTTCTATGGCAGCCTGATGTTTCTCTACCATTTCAGGTGGAGGTTGATGCCTCTGAAATTGGGGCAGGTGCCGTTTTGTCCCAAAGAGATCCAGAGACCTCTAAAAGTAACCCTTGTGCCTTTTTCTCTCAAAAATTTTCTCCCACTGAACGTAATTATGATGTGAGTAATCGGGAGTTATTAGGCATGAAGTGGACTTTTGAAGAGTGGAGACATTGGCTGGAGGGAGCCAAACATCAGGTGGTGGTCCTTACTGACCATAAGAATCTAGTTTATCTGGAATCTGCAAAGCGACTTAATCCTAGACAGGCCAGGTGGGCCTTGTTTTTCACACGTTTTAATTTTGTGGTTTCATTTCTTCCTGGCACTAAAAATGTTAAGGCGGATGCCGTCTCAAGGAGTTTCCTGGCGGACTCTCCTGAGTTATCTGATCCTTCTGTTATTTTGAAAGAGGGTGTAGTTCTTTCCGCCATCTCGCCCAATTTGAGACTGGCTCTGGAGGGGTGCCAGGAAGATAAGCCCGAGCGCTGCCCTGTTGGGAAATTGTTTGTCCCGGACCAGTGGAAAAAGAGTGTAATGTCTGAGATTCATTGTTCCGCGTTGGCCGGTCATCCCGGAATTTTTGGTACCAGGGACTTGGTTGGTCGGTCCTTTTGGTGGCCTACCTTGTCTCGTGATGTCAGGGAGTTTGTGCAGTCCTGCGGGACTTGCTCTCGCTCCAAGCCTTGCTCTCGTTCTAGTGGTTTGTTGATGCCATTACCGGTGCCCAAGAGACCATGGACCCATATCTCTATGGATTTCATTTCCGACCTCCCTGTTTCTCAGAGAATGACCGTCATCTGGGTGATTTGCGATAGGTTTTCCAAGATGATACATCTTGTACCATTACCTAAGTTGCCTTCCTCCTCTGAATTGGTGCCTTTGTTCCTTCAGCACGTGGTTCGTTTACACGGCATTCCTGAGAACATTGTGTCTGACAGAGGAGTCCAGTTTGTTTCCAGATTTTGAAGGACCTTTTGTTCTAAAATTGGTGTTCAATTGTCTTTCTCCTCGGCGTTTCATCCTCAGACCAATGGTCAAACTGAGAGAACAAACCAGACATTGGAGACTTATCTAAGATGCTTTGTGTCTGCTGATCAGGATGACTGGGTCTCTTTTTTGCCTTTGGCTGAGTTTGCTCTTAATAATAGGGCTAGCTCTGCCACTTTGATGTCTCCATTTTTCTGTAATTCTGGGTTTCACCCTCGATGTTCTTCTGGACAGACGGAGGCATCTGTCTGCCCGGGTGTTGACTCTGTTGTGGAGCGTATTCAACAGATTTGGGACCAGGTAGTGGAGAGGTTGTCCCTCTCTCAGGAGAGGGCCCAGCGGTTTGCTAACCGGCATAGGACTGATGGTCCTCGGTTTAAAGTGGGGGACTTGGTCTGGTTGTCCTCAAGAAATATTCCTATGAGAGTGGCATCTCCTAAATTTAAGCCTAGGTTCATTGGACCTTATAAGATCATGGAGATTCTTAACCCTGTTTCTTTTCGTTTGCTTCTTCCAGGGACATTTAAGATCCATAACGTGTTCCACAAGTCCTTGTTGAAGAGGTTTGTTGAGCCAGTGGTTCCTACTACTGTGCCTCCTGACCCTGTTTTGGTTGAGGGCAATCTGGAGTATGTGGTTGAGAAAATATTGAATTCTCGTTTTTCTAGACGGAAACTCCAGTATTTGGTTAAATGGAGAGGTTATGGTCAGGAAGACAATTCTTGGGTGTTTGCTTCGGACATCCATGCTAGGAGACTCATCCGTGCGTATCATAGAACTCATCCTGACCAACCTGGTTGCTCAAATGAGGGTTCGGTGACCCCTCCTCAAGGGGGGGTACTGTTGTGAATAGGCTGGAAATGAGTTCTGAGCAGAAGCTCCCTCTGGTGGTTACAAACGGTACTGGACTGTCCAGTGAAGATTGTGAGGATTGGGAATCAGGTGTTACTGACTGGTCTTATATAAGGGAGTCATCTTCCCATCAGGGTTGCCGGTGATCAATTGTTCTGGTCTCAATCCTTGATTCCTGTTTCCTTGGTAGCCTGCTGTGTCATGTCTGAATCTCCTGCTAACAGATAAGACATTTTCTCTTTTTGTTTTTGTGCTTGATTTTTGCATTTTGTCCTGCACTTCTGTGGGGGCCTTCAGGGTCCCCTCTGGGGGCTTTTGCCTCTCAGTTCAGTTCAGCCACTGATGTTTGTACATTTGCTTTTTCCAGTTTTTTTCAGTGGCTGCTGTTTTGTTTTTGGTTACACCAGAGAACTAATTTAGGTGGTAGAGGTCGTGTGATCTCAGGTGTTTTTGAATTTAGTAGAGTTGGTGCTTTTCAGGGTTTTTTAGGATTGCAGTAAGTGCCCTTCCTATCCTTTTCTATTTAGTAAGTTTGGGCCCCAACGTTTGCTCATACTATTTTCTGTCTGTGTCAGTATTTCTTCTTGTCTAACCGCCATTACATGTTTGGGGGCTTTCTATGTTCTTTGGGGATCTGCTCCGGGCAGATAGCTTTCCTCTTTCTATCTTTAGGTGAAGTTAGTTTCTCAGGCTGTGACGAGGCGTCTAGGACCAACGTAGGAACGCTCCACGGCTGCCTCTAGTTGTGGTGGTTAGTCATGGTACTGCAATCTCATAGTTTCCAACTGCTCTGGTGTATTTCTTTTTTTGCCTGCTTTCCTCAGCTACCAAATCATAACAGCCACCACTCCGCCTTCTCATACTTTCCCCTCTGCTCCAGCGCCGCGGTCTGTCTCTGGCCGGGACTTGCGCCGTTCTCCAGCGTTGACAGGTCGGCGGCTGACAGCGTCTCTGCACTTTATGCGCATGCACCGTAGGCCGCTGCCGCGCCTCCTCTGTCCTTCTTAAGCTCCGGCAGTGCCCTGACCCTGAAGCACCGCCAGACCTATGGGGAGCCATAGCAGGGTATTTCAGGCCGCCCTCCTTTAGCGGTGGCGACTGATC
>JARQOD010010325.1:0-27822 GCA_033576555.1 Oophaga sylvatica | reverse complement strand
AGGATATACACTAGAGGGGGAAACAAGGAAAGGGATCACGGGGGGGAGAACACGGAAAGTGTACACTAAGGGGGAAAAACGGAGAAGCGAACAAAGGGGGGGGAAACAGGAAAGGTGAAACATAGAGGGGAGAAACAGGAAAGGGGATATACACTAGAGAGGAGAGAATCCGGGGGGGGGTGTGGATACTGCTAGCTTCTTTTTTTGTGCGTTTCCAAATTTCCCCCATATCTAAACCCCCACCTTTGCAAGACAGGCAAAGTTCCCCCTCCCCCCTTTTTCTTTGCAGCTCTGTTCCCCCTTTCCCCCCCCCAACCTGCAGTCAAGCTCGTGAAACCCTACCCAGGCTAATTTTGCCCTTACCGCAGGGTCCCCCATTGCCTGACGTCTTTTTTCCTGACACCCATTTGGAATTTTTTCTTTTTGGTAAAAAACGGTGGAGCGTTCCAAACACAAAGTACGTTTTGAAACTGCGCCGACGGCATCTTTCCCCGGGTAGGGGAACCCTTTTTTCAAAAAACCCCGAGAAAGGAAATTCCGACCCCCCACAAACTACTCATCCAAGTTTGGGTTCATTGAACCGTATTTTAAGAAAATCATTGATAGGTCTCGTTATTCTGCTAGGTTCACAGGACGAGGGATGGACCTTATGATTATTTCAGACTCAAATCATACACTTCTGTCCGGGGAGGTGGCCAGGAGAAACCCTCCCCTTTTCGGGGGTCAGCAGTCCCAGGTTTAAGTCTGGCAGTGAGCCCCCCCCTGGGGATTCCTTGCTGTATGTCCTGACTAAGAATCTGCAAATGAACTATGACGTGTGGCTCCTTTCCCCACCTGCTTGCCGAAAATGATCTAACAACCTGTGAGTGATTTTTCACTTTAATCCTTTTTATTTTATAACTGTATTGTACATAACGATATTGTCTCAGTTTTGTTACATCTTTTTATATTTTTAAAGCACTGCCTGTCTTTTTAAAGGAATAAACCTATAAATTTTATTAGTTTGTTTCTCCTGCTCTATAAACGAATTCGCACGCGCCTGAATACTACGCTACGTTTTGGGGGTTGCTACGAGACCCTCTTGATAAAATTGTTCAGTAAGAAAAACCTAGCTGGTGGCAGCTTAAAAGAAGGGGTGGTTAAGTGTTGACATATGGGGTGGCGTTGCAGTGACGAGCGGTATTATAAGTGTATTACCCGGTTGCGGCTCGGAGTAATTATAATTCCCTCACTCAGCGTGCCCAATAGCCAGCACACATCCAAGTGACCCGTCTGGCGACTAGATTATCCTAGGTGCAGTTCCCTGACTGCCCTGAGGTAAGGGGCGCCAGAGAGCTGCAAGTTCCTAAGTGGAATGGGATAATTATAAATCCCTGCAGTTTACCGGCTCGGAGGCAGCCGCGTGTGTGTGCACCGTTTCATCACCCAAATAAAATGGGGCAGCGGTGGAGCACAACCGTGATACACTGCGGTACCGTGTGGCAGGAACCGTGTAGCACGTTCATCACATCTTGGTGGCAGCGGTGGGATCACAAGCCGGATACACGGGCTACCGTGTGCGGACGTGTGACCGTCATCACAGAGGATGATAACACTAGAGAGGAGGAGAACACAGGAGAAAGATGATACACTAGAGAGGAGAGAACACTGGAGAAGGATGAAGACTAGAGAGGAGAGAACACAGGAGAAGGAGATACACTAGAGAGGAGAGAACACAGGAGAAGGAGATACACTAGAGAGGGAGAAACCAGAGAAGATGATATCACTAAGAGGGAGAAACACAGAGAAGGACGATACACTAGAGAGGAGAGAACAACAGAGAAGGAATGATACACTAGAGAGGAAGAGAAACCAGGAGAAGGATGATATACACTAGAGAGGGGAGAACACAGGAGAGATGATATGATAGAGAGGTAGAACAGGAGAAGGATATAACACTAGAGAGGGGAGAACACAGGAGAAGGAGATACACTAGAGAGGGAGAACCACAGGAGAAGGATGATACACAGAGAGGAGGAGAACAGGAAGAATGATACACTAGAGAGGAGAAACACTAGGAGAAGGATGATACACTAGAGAGGAGGAGAACTGAGAAGGACGATACACTAGAGAGGAGGAGAACACAGGAGAAGGACGATACACTAGAGAGGGGAGAACACAGAGAAGACGGTTATACACTAGAGAGGGAGAACACGGAGAAGGACTATACACAGAGAGGGGAGAACAGAGAAAGGATGTAGGACTAGGAGGGGAAACACAGGAGAAGGATGATACACAAGAGAGGAGGAGAACAGGAGAAGGATCGATACCTAGAGAGGAGGAGACACAGGAGAAGGACGATACACTAGAGAGGGAGGAGAACACAGGAGAAGGACGATTACACTAGAGAGGGAGAACCAGGAGAAGGAATACACTAGAGAGAGAATACAGGAGAAGGAATGGTAAAGCGAGAGAGGGGAGAACACAGGAGAAGAAATGAAGGAATGATACACTAGGAGGAGGAGACACTAAAGGGAGAAGGAGAAGATACACTAGAGAGTGGAGAACACAGGAGAAGGACAATACACAGAGAGGGAGACACAGGAGAAGGCAATACACAGAGAGGAGAGAACACAGGAGAAGGATGATACACTAGAGAGGGGAAACACAGGAAAGGATGATACACTAGAGAGGGGAGAACACAGGAGAAGGACGATACCTAGAGGGGAGAACACAGGAGAAGGATGATACACTAGAGAGGAAGAACACAGGAGAAGGATGATACACTAGAGAGGAGAGAATCCAGGAGGAGTGTGATGATACTGCTAGCTTCATTTCTTGTGCTGTTTCCAGAATGTTCCCCATAGTACTACAACCCCCACCGTTTGCAAGCACAGGGCAAAGTTACCCCTCCCTCCTTTTCTTTGCAGCTCATGCTTCCCTTCCCCCCTCCCAACCTGCAGTCAAGCTCAGTGTAACCTGAGCTACCAGTGCTGAAGTTTTGCCGCTTCACCGCAGGGTCCTCCATTGTCTGCACATGTGCTTTCTTCCTGTAGCAGCCATTTTGGAGAATTCATTCTGTTTTGGTTATCACACGGTGGGAGCGTTCGCTAGAAACACGAAAGTACTGTTTGAAACATGCGCCTGACAGGCATCGTTCCCGTGGTACTGGTGAACCCCGTAACTCCAACAGAACCCGAGAAATGGAATTCTCGGATCCCCCCACAAACTAGCTCATCCAAGTTTGGGTTCATTGGAACCGTCATTTTAAAGTAAGATCATTGATAGGTCTGCCGTTATTCTGCTAGGTTCACAGGACGAGGATGGACCTTATGATATTTCAGAGCTCAAATCATACACTTCTGTCCCGGGGAGGTGGCCAGAGAAACCCTCCCCTTTTCGTGAGGTCAGCAGTCCCAGGTATAAGTCTGGCAGTGAGCCCCCCCTGGGGATTCCTTGCTGTGATGTCCTGACTAAGAGATCTGCAAATGAACTATGACGTGTGGCTCCTTTCCCCAGCCTGGCTTGCCTGTAAATGATCTAACCCAACCATGTGAGTGATTTTTCATCTTTAATCCTATTTTATTTTATAACTGTATTTGTACATAACGATATTGTCTCAGTTTGTTACATCTTTTTATATTGTATAAGCACTGCCTGTCTTTTTAAGGAATAAACCTATAAATTTATTATTTTGTTTCTCCTGCTCTATAAACGAATTCGCACGCGCCTGAAGTACTACCCTACTGTTTTGGGTTGCTACGGACCCTCTTGATAAATTGTTCAGTAAGAAAACGTACTGGTGGCAGCTAAAAAGGGGTGTTAAGTTTGACATATGGGGTGGCGTTGGCAGTGACGGAGCGGTATTATAAGTGTATTACCCGGTTGCGGCTCGGAGTAATTATAATTCCCATCACTGCCAGCGTGCCCAATAGCCAGCACACATCCAAGTGACCCGTCTGGCGACTGATTATCCTAGGTGCAGTTCCCTGACTGACCTGAGGGTAAGGGGGGCGCCAGAAAAGCTGCAAGTTCCTAAGTGGAAGTGGGATAAATTATAAATCCCTGCAGTTTACCGGGTCGGAGGCAGCAGCCGTCGTGTGTGTGCACCGTTTCATCACATATTGGTGGCAGCGGTGGATCACAAGCCGTGATACCCCGGGCTACCGTGTGGCGGACCGTGTGCCGTTCATCACATATTGGTGGCAGCGGTGGGATCACAAGCCGTGATACCCCGGGCTACCGTGTGGCGGACCGTGTGCCCGTTCATCACAGGAGAAGATGAACACTACAGAGGGAGAACACAGGAGAAGGATGATACACTAGAGACGGAGAACACAGAGAAGGAGATACACTAGAGAGGAGAGAACACAGGAGAAGGAGATACACTAGAGAGGAGAGAATCCAGGAGGAGGATGATACACTAGAGAAGGGAGAACACAGGAGAAGGACGATACACTAGAGAGGGGAGAACACAGGAGAAGGATGATACACTAGAGAGGGGACAACACAGGAGAAGGATGATACACTAGAGAGGGGAGAACACAGGAGAAGGATGATACACTAGAGAGGAGGAGAAGACGAGAAGGACGATACACTAGAGAGGAGAGAACACAGGAGAAGGACGATACACTAGAGAGGGGAGAATACAGGAGAAGGATGAAACACTAGAGAGGGGAGAACACAGGAGAAGGACGATACACTAGAGAGGAGAGAACACAGGAGAAGGACGATACACTAGAGAGGGGAGAATACAGGAGAAGGATGAAACACTAGAGAGGTGAGAACACAGGAGAAGGACGATACACTAGAGAGGGAGAATACAGGAGAAGGATGAAACACTAGAGAGGGGAGAACACAGGAGAAGGACGATACACTAGAGAGGGGAGAACACAGGAGAAGGATGATACACTAGAGAGGAGGAGAACAGGAGAAGGACGATACACTAGAGAGGGGAGAACACAGGAGAAGGACGATACACTAGAGAGGGGAGAATACAGGAGAAGGATGAAACACTAGAGAGGGGAGAACACAGGAGAATGATGATACACTAGAGGGGGGAGAACACAGGAGAAGGATGATACACTAGAGAGGAGAGAACACAGAAGAAGGATGATACACTAGAGAGGAGAGAACACAGGAGAAGGATGATACACTAGAGAGGAGAGAACACAGAAAAGGATGATACACTAGAGAGGAGAGAACACAGGAGAAGGATGATACACTAGAGAGGGGAGAACACAGGAATAAATACACTAGAGAGGAGAGAACACAGAAGAAGGATGATACACTAGAGAGGAGAGAACACAGGAGAAGGATGATACACTAGAGAGGAGGAGAACACAGGAGAAGGATCGTACACTAGAGAGGAGAGAACACAGGAGAAGGACGATACACTAGAGAGGAGAGAACACAGAAGAAGGACGATACACTAGAGAGGGGAGAACACAGGAGAAGAATGATACACTAGAGAGGAGAGAACACAGGAGAAGGATGAAACACTAGAGAGGGGAGAACACAGGAGAAGGATGATACACTAGAGAGGGGAGAACACAGGAGAAGGATGATACACTAGAGAGGAGAGAACACAGGAGAAGGATGAAACACTAGAGAGGAGAGAACACAGGAGAAGGATGAAACACTAGAGAGGGATGAACACAGGAGAAGGATGATACACTAGAGAGGGGAGAACACAGAAGAAGGACTATACACTAGAGAGGAGAGAACACAGGAGAAGGATGATACACTAGAGAGGAGAGAACACAGGAGAAGGATGATACACTAGAGAGGGGATAACACAGGAGAAGGACGATACACTAGAGAGGGGAGAACACAGGAGAAGGATGATACACTAGAGAGGAGAGAATACAGGAGAAGGATGATACACTAGAGAGGGGAGAACACAGTAGGAGGATGATACACTAGAGAGGAGAGAACACAGGAGAAGGATGATACACTAGAGAGGGAGAACACAGGAGAAGAATGATACACTAGAGAGGGGAGAACACAGGAGAAGGATGATACACTAGAGAGGAGAAGCACAGGAGAAGGACAATACACTAGAGAGGAGAGAACACAGGAGAAGGATGATGCACTAGAGAGGGGAGAACACAGGAGAAGGACGATACACTAGAGAGGGGAGAACACAGGAGAAGGATGATACACTAGAGAGGAGAGAATCCAGGAGGAGGATGATACACTAGAGAGGAGAACACAGGAGAAGGACGATACACTAGAGAGGGGAGAACACAGGAGAAGGATGATACACTAGAGAGGAGAGAACACAGGAGGACGATACACTAGAGAGGGGAGAACACAGGAGAAGGATGATACACTAGAGAGGAGAGAACCAGGAGGAGGATGATACACAAGAGAAGGGAGAACACAGGAGAAGGATGATACACTAGAGAGGAGAGAACACAGGAGAAGGATGATACACTAGAGAGGGGAGAACACAGGAGAAGCATGATACACTAGAGAGGGGAGAACACAGGAGAAGAACGATACACTAGAGAGGGGAGAACACAGGAGAAGGATGATACACTAGAGAGGAGAGAACACAGGAGAAGGATGATACACTAGAGAGGAGAGAATCCAGGAGGAGGTGTGATGATACTGCTAGCTTCATTTCTTGTGCTGTTTCCAGAATGTTCCCCATAGTACTACAACCCCCACCGTTTGCAAGCACAGGGCAAAGTTACCCCTCCCTCCTTTTCTTTGCAGCTCATGCTTCCCTTCCCCCCTCCCAACCTGCAGTCAAGCTCAGTGTAACCTGAGCTACCAGTGCTGGAAGTTTTGCCGCTTCACCGCAGGGGTCCTCCATTGTCTGCACATGTGCTTTCTTCCTGTAGCAGCCATTTTGGAGAATTCATTCTGTTTTGGTTATCACACGGTGGGAGCGTTCGCTAGAAACACGAAAGTACTGTTGTGAAACATGCGCCTGACAGGCATCGTTCCCGTGGTACTGGTGAACCCGTAACTCCAACAGAACCCGAGAAATGGAATTCTCGGATCCCCCACAAACTAGCTCATCCAAGTTTGGGTTCATTGGAACCGTCATTTTAAAGTAAGATCATTGATAGGTCTGCCGTTATTCTGCTAGGTTCACAGGACGAGGGATGGACCTTATGATATTTCAGAGCTCAAATCATACACTTCTGTCCCGGGGAGGTGGCCAGAGAAACCCTCCCTTTTCGTGAGGTCAGCAGTCCCAGGTATAAGTCTGGCAGTGAGCCCCCCTGGGGATTCCTTGCTGTGATGTCCTGACTAAGAGATCTGCAAATGAACTATGACGTGTGGCTCCTTTCCCCAGCCTGGCTTGCCTGTAAATGATCTAACAACCATGTGAGTGATTTTTCATCTTTAATCCTATTTTATTTTATAACTGTATTTGTACATAACGATATTGTCTCAGTTTGTTACATCTTTTTATATTGTATAAGCACTGCCTGTCTTTTTAAGGAATAAACCTATAAATTTATTAGTTTGTTTCTCCTGCTCTATAAACGAATTCGCACGCGCCTGAAGTACTACGCTACTGTTTTGGGGTTGCTACGGACCCTCTTGATAAATTGTTCAGTAAGAAAAACCATAGCTGGTGGCAGCTTAAAAGAAGGGGGTGTTAAGTGTTGACATATGGGGTGGCGTTGGCAGTGACGGAGAGGTATTATAAGTGTATTACCCGGCTGCGGCTCGGAGTAATTATAATTCCTCACTGCAGCGTGCCCAATAGCCAGCACACATCCAAGTGACCCGTCTGGCGACTGATTATCCTAGGTGCAGTTCCCTGACTGACCTGAGGGTAAGGGGGGCGCCAGAGAGCTGCAAGTTCCTAAGTGGAAGTGGGATAATTATAAATCCCTGCAGTTTACCGGGTCGGACGGCAGCAGCCGTCGTGTGTGTGCACCGTTTCATCACATATTGGTGGCAGCGGTGGGATCACAAGCCGTGATACCCCGGGCTACCGTGTGGCAGACCGTGTGCCCGTTCATCACATATTGGTGGCAGCGGTGGGATCACAAGCCGTGATACCCGGGCTACCGTGTGGCGGACCGTGTGCCCGTTCATCACAGGAGGATGATACACTAGAGAGGAGAGAACACAGGAGAAAGATGATACACTAGAGACGGGAGAACACAGGAGAAGGACGATACACTAGAGAGGGGAGAACACAGGAGAAGGACGATACACTAGAGAGGGGAGAATACAGGAGAAGGATGATACACTAGAGAGGGGAGAACACAGGAGAAGGGATGACTAAGGCACTAGAGAGGGTGAGAGGAAACACAGGAGAAGGAGATACACTAGAGAGGAGAGAACACAGGAGAAGGATGATACACTAGAGAGGAGAGAACACAGGAGAAGCATGATACACTAGAGAGGGAGAACACAGGAGAAGGACGATACACTAGAGGGGGAGAACACAGGAGAAGGATGATACACTAGAGAGGGAGAACACAGGAGAAGGATGATACACTAGAGAGGAGAGAACACAGGAGAAGGACGATACACTAGAGAGGAGAGAACACAGGAGAAGGATGATACACTAGAGAGGGAGAACACAGGAGGAGGATGATACACTAGAGAGGAGAGAACACAGGAGAAGGATGATACACTAGAGAGGGGAGAACACAGGAGAAGGACGATACACTAGAGAGGGGAGAACACAGGAGAAGGACGATACACTAGAGAGGGGAGAACACAGGAGAAGGATGATACACTAAAGAGAGGAGAGAAACACAGGAGAAGGATGATACACTAGAGAGGAGAGATCACAGGAGAAGGATGATACACTAGAGAGGGTAGAACACAGGAGAAGGACGATACACTAGAGAGGAGAGAACACAGGAGAAGGACGATACACTAGAGAGGAGAGAACACAGGAGAAGGATGATACACTAGAGAGGGGAGAACACAGGAGAAGGATGATACACTAGAGAGGAGGAGAACACAGGAGAAGGATGATACACTAGAGAGGAGAGATCACAGGAGAAGGATGATACACTAGAGAGGGTAGAACACAGGAGAAGGACGATACACTAGAGAGGAGAGAACACAGGAGAAGGACGATACACTAGAGAGGAGAGAACACAGGAGAAGGATGATACACTAGAGAGGGGAGAACACAGGAGAAGGATGATACACTAGAGAGGAGGAGAACACAGGAGAAGGATGATACACTAGAGAAGGGAGAACACAGGAGAAGGATGATACACTAGAGAAGGGAGAACACAGGAGAAGGATGATACACTAGAGAGGATAGAACACAGGAGAAGGATGATACACTAGAGAGGGGAGAATACAGGAGAAGGATGATACACTAGAGAGGGGAGAACACAGGAGAAGGATGATACACTAGAGAGGAGAGAACACAGGAGAAGGATGATTGTTGTGAATGGGTTTGAGATGAGTTCTGAGCAGAGGCTCCCTCTGGTGGTTACAAGCGGTGCTAGTGAGGATTGGGAATCAGGTGTTACTGATTGGTCTTATTTAAGGGAATCATTTTCCCATCAGGGTTGCCGGTGATCAATTGTTCTGGTCTGAATCCTTCTTTCCAGTTTCCCTTGTAGCCTGCTGTGTCGTGTCTGCATCTCCTGCTATCAGATAAGACAATTTCTTATTTTGTGTTTTTGCTATATTTTTGCATTTTGTCCTGCACTTCTGTGGGGGCCTTCTGGGTCCCCTCCGGGGGCTTTTTGCCCTCTCAGTTTAGTCCAGCCACTGTGTTTTGTACTTTTGCTTTTTGCAGTTTTTTCAGTGGCTGCTGTTTTTGTTACACCAGAGAACTAATTTAGGTGGTAGAGGTCGTGTGATCTCAGGTGATTTTGAAATTAGTAGAGTTGGTGTTTTTTCAGGGTTTTCTGGGATTGCAGTAAGTACCCTTCCTGTCCTTTTCTATTTAGATAGTTTGGGCCCCAGCGTTTGCTCATACTATTTTCTTTCTGTGTCAGTATTTCCTCTTGTCTAACCGCCATTATATGTTTGGGGGCTTTCTATTATCTTTGGGGTTCTGCTCCGGGGCAGATAGCTTTCCTATTTCTATCTTTAGGTGTAGTTAGTTTCTCAGGCTGTGACGAGGCGTCTAGGACCATCGTAGGAACGCTCCACGGCTGCCTCTAGTTGTGGTGGTTAGTCAGGGTACTGCAATCTCATAGATTCCAACTGCTCTGGTGTATTGCCTTTTTACCTGCACTCCTCAGCTACCGTAACATAACAGTATCACCGGCCATAAAAATTGTATGGTACTCACAGAAGGGAAAAAAAAAAAATATTTTGAAGGAAGAAAAGTTGTCAGAGATATTTTTTTGTTTGTTGCATTTTTTTTTTTTTTCCCTCTGTATCTCTGGGTGCTGGGGAGGATCTTTTCTCCCAATGGAGTTTGCACAGTTGTCTGGCCGTGTGGATCGGCTTGCACTGAGGTTCAGAGTATTGCTGCATATCTTGCTAGGTTGCCTGTTGTGGAACCTAGGATTCCCATGCCAGATTTGTTTTTAGGGGATCGAGCTAAGTTTCAGAATTTCAAAAATAATTGTAAATTGTTTCTTGCCTTAAAATCTAAGTCCTCAGGAAACGCAGCGCAGCAGGTTCAAATTATCATCTCTCTCCTGCGCGGCGATCCTCAGGATTGGGCTTTTTCCCTGACACCTGGGGATCCTGTTTTGAGTAATGTTGATGTATTTTTTCAGGCTTTGGGGTTATTGTACGATGAGCCTAATATCACTGATCAAGCTGAAAAAGCCTTGTTGGCATTAAATCAGGGGCTTGATGACGCTGAGTTATACTGTCAGAGATTCCGTAGGTGGGCAGTCCTGACCAAGTGGAATGACGACGCTTTGGCGGCCCTTTTCCGGAAGGGTCTGTCGGATAATGTAAAGGATGTTATGGTGGGATTCCCTGTCCCCTCTGGTCTCAATGATTCTATGTCATTAGCGATTCAAATTGACAGACGTTTGCGTGAGCGGAGAAGTATGCGTGGAGTGGTGTTGCCTTGTGAGCCAGCTGCTGAGCCCATGCAGTGTGATAGAGTGGTGTCTGGGGCACAGCGTCATGAGTTTCGAATGCGCAATGGGTTATGTTTCTACTGTGGTGATGCCTCTCATGCTATTTCAGTCTGCCCTAAGCGGGGAAGACGTTTTGCACGCTCAGTTGTCTTGGGTAGTGTTCAGACTAAGTTTTTATTAACTGTCACTCTGATATGCTCTCTGTCCTCATTTTCTGCTCAGGCTTTCGTTGATTCTGGAGCAGCTATTAACCTGATGGATTATGATTTTGCTAAACGTTGTGGATTTCCCTTGATACCCCTACAGAAGTCTATTCCCCTACTGGGGATCGATTCTACCCCTTTGGCTGAGAATAAACCCCAGTTTTCTACTCAGGTGATAATGAGGGTTGAACCTGATCACCAGGAGTGCTGCAAATTTTTGGTTCTATATAATCTGCATGACATTATCGTGCTGGGTTTCCCTTGGTTACAGTCTCATAATCCTGTTTTGGATTGGAAATCTGTGTCTGTAACCAGTTGGGGCTGCCAATGTGTTAATACCAACACTCCTGTTTTTTCTGCCTCCCCCCAGGCTGAGGATGTTCCTGACTTTTTGTTTGATTTTTCTGATGTGTTTAGCGAAAGTAAATCTGCATCCTTACCTCCCCATAGGAGCTATGACTGCGCTATTGAATTAGTGCCAGGTAGTAAATTCCCTAAGGGTCGCCTCTTTAACTTGTCTATACCTGAACATGACGCTATGCGGTCTTATATCAAGGAATCATTGGAGAAGGGTCATATCAGACCATCCTCTTCACCCTTAGGTGCCGGTTTTTTCTTTGTGGCCAAAAAAGATGGTTCATTAAGGCCGTGTATTGATTATCGTCTCTTGAACAATATTACTGTGAAATATCAATACCCGTTACCCTTGATTTCTGACCTGTTTTCCAGGGTGAAAAACGCTACTTGGTTTACCAAGCTTGACCTCAGGGGGGCGTATAACCTTATTCGCATTAAGCACGGGGATGAATGGAAGACGGCATTTAACACCCTGAAGGGCATTTTGAGTACCTTGTGATGCCCTTTGGGCTCACTAATGCTCCTTCCGTCTTCCAGTCCTTCATGAATGACATTTTCAGGGATTTTGTGGACAAGTTTCTGATTGTTTATTTGGATGATATCTTGATTTTTTCTAATGACTGGGACTCTCATGTGAAACATGTTCGAACTGTATTCCAGATTTTGAGACAGAATGCTCTGTATGTGAAGGGATCAAAGTGTCTTTTTGGCGTACAGAAGATCTCATTTCTGGGATTCATTTTGTCCCCATCTGTTATTGAAATGGACCCGGTCAAGGTTCAGGCCATCTGTGATTGGGTCCAACCTACTTCATTAAAGGCTCTTCAGAGATTTTTGGGTTTTGCCAATTTTTATCGTAAATTTATTGGTAATTTCTCTGTTATTGTTAAACCATTAACTGATTTGACCAGAAAGGGTTCTGATGTGGTGAATTGGCCTCCTGAGGCAGTCTCTGCGTTTCAGGAACTTAAGCAGAGATTCACTTCTGCTCCTGTTCTACGGCAGCCTGATGTTTCTCTGCCATTTCAGGTGGAGGTTGAAGCCTCTGAAATTGGGGCAGGTGCCGTTTTGTCCCAAAAAGATCCAGAGACCTCTAAAAGTAACCCTTGTGCCTTTTTCTCTCGAAAATTTTCTCCTACTGAACGTAATTATGACGTGGGTAATCGGGAGTTATTGGCCATGAAGTGGGCTTTTGAAGAGTGGAGACATTGGCTGGAGGGAGCCAAACATCAGGTGGTGGTCCTTACGGACCATAAGAATCTGGTCTATCTGGAATCTGCCAAGCGACTCAATCCTAGACAGGCCAGGTGGGCCTTG
Organism: Oophaga sylvatica; assembly: GCA_033576555.1. NCBI lineage: Eukaryota > Metazoa > Chordata > Amphibia > Anura > Dendrobatidae > Oophaga > Oophaga sylvatica. The sequence continues at coordinate 14,966 of JARQOD010010325.1, read as the reverse complement.
TTTTTCACACGTTTTAATTTTGTGGTTTCCTTTCTTCCTGGCACTAAGAATGTTAAGGCGGATGCCCTCTCGAGGAGTTTCCTTGCGGACTCTCCTGAGCTATCTGATCCCTCTGTTATTTTGAAGGAGGGTGTAGTTCTTTCCGCCATCTCGCCTAATTTGAGACTTGCTCTGGAGGGGTGTCAGGAGGATAGGCCCGAGCGCTGCCCTGTTGGAAAATTGTTTGTCCCGGACCAATGGAAAAAGAGTGTGATGTCTGAGATTCATTGTTCCGCATTGGCTGGGCATCCCGGAATTTTTGGTACCAGAGACTTGGTTAGTCGGTCCTTTTGGTGGCCTACCTTGTCTCGCGATGTCAGGGAATTTGTGCAGTCCTGCGGGACTTGCTCTCGCTCCAAGCCTTGCTCTCGCTCTAGTGGTTTGTTGATGCCATTGCCTGTGCCCAAGAGACCATGGACCCATATCTCTATGGATTTCATTTCCGATCTTCCTGTTTCTCAGAGAATGACCACCATCTGGGTAATTTGTGATAGGTTTTCCAAAATGATACATCTTGTGCCATTACCTAAGTTGCCTTCCTCCTCTGAATTGGTGCCGTTGTTCCTTCAGCACGTGGTTCGTTTACACGGCATTCCTGAGAACATTGTGTCTGACAGAGGAGTCCAGTTTGTTTCCAGATTTTGGAGGACTTTTTGTTCTAAACTGGGTGTTCAATTGTCTTTCTCCTCGGCATTTCATCCTCAGACCAATGGTCAAACTGAGAGAACAAACCAGACATTGGAGACTTATCTAAGATGCTTTGTGTCTGCTGATCAGGATGACTGGGTCTCTTTTTTGCCTTTGGCTGAGTTTGCTCTTAATAATAGGGCTAGCTCTGCCACTTTGATGTCTCCGTTTTTCTGTAATTCTGGGTTTCACCCTCGATTTTCTTCAGGACAGACGGAGGCTTCTGTCTGTCCAGGTGTTGACTCTGTTGTTGAGCGTATGCAGCAGATTTGGGACCAGGTAGTGGAGAGGTTGTCCCTCTCTCAGGAGAAGGCCCAGCGGTTTGCTAACCGGCATAGGACTGATGGTCCTCGGTTTAAAGTGGGGGACTTGGTCTGGTTGTCCTCAAAGAATATTCCTATGAGAGTAGCATCTCCTAAATTTAAGCCTAGGTTCATTGGACCTTATAAGATCATGGAGATTATTAATCCTGTTTCTTTTCGTTTGCTTCTTCCAGGGACATTTAAGATCCATAACGTGTTCCACAAGTCCTTGTTGAAGAGGTTTGTTGAGCCAGTGGTTCCTGCTGCTGTGCCTCCTGACCCTGTTTTGGTTGAGGGCAATCTGGAGTATGTGGTTGAGAAAATATTGGATTCTCGTTTTTCTAGACGAAGACTCCAGTATTTGGTTAAATGGAGAGGTTATGGTCAGGAAGATAATTCTTGGGTGTTTGCTTCGGACATCCATGCTAGGAGACTTATCCGTGCGTATCATAGAACTCATCCTGACCGACCTGGTTGCTCAAATGAGAGTTCGGTGACCCCTCCTCAAGGGGGGGGTACTGTTGTGAATGGGTTTGAGATGAGTTCTGAGCAGAGGCTACCTCTGGTGGTTACAAGCGGTGCTAGTGAGGATTGGGAATCAGGTGTTACTGATTGGTCTTATTTAAGGGAATCATTTTCCCATCAGGGTTGCCGGTGATCAATTGTTCTGGTCTGAATCCTTCTTTCCAGTTTCCCTTGTAGCCTGCTGTGTCGTGTCTGCATCTCCTGCTATCAGATAAGACAATTTCTTATTTTGTGTTTTTGCTATATTTTTGCATTTTGTCCTGGGAGAACACAGGAGAAGGATGATACACTAGAGAGGAGAGAACACAGGAGAAGGATAATACACTAGAGAGGAGAGTACACAGGAGAAGGATGATACACTAGAGAGGAGAGTACACAGGAGAAGGATGATACACTAGAAGGAGAGAACACAGGAGAAGGATGATACATAGAGAGGAGGAACACAGGAGAAGGATGATACACTAGAGATGGGAGAACACAGGAGAAGGATGATACACTAGAGAGGGAGAACACAGGAGAGGATGATACACTAGAGAGGGAGAACACAGGAGAAGGATGATACACTAGAGAGGAGAGAACACAGGAGAAGGATAATACACTAGAGAGGAGAGTAACACAGGAGAAGGATGATACACTAGAGAGGAGAGTACACAGGAGAAGGATGATACACTAGAAAGGAGAGAACACAGGAGAAGGATGATACACTAGAGAGGAGAGAACACAGGAGAAGGATGATACACTAGAGAGGGAGAACACAGGAGAAGGATGATACACTAGAGAGGGGAGAACACAGGAGAAGGATGATACACTAGAGAGGGGAGAACACAGGAGAAGGAGATACACTAGAGAGGGAGAACACAGGAGAAGGATGATACACTAGAGAGGGGAGAAACAGGAGAAGGATGATACATAGAGAGGGAGGAGAACACAGGAGAAGGATGATACACTAGAGAGGGGAGAACACAGGAGAAGGAGATACACTAGAGAGGGAGAGAACACAGGAGAAGGATGATACACTAGAGAGGGAGAACACAGGAGAGGATGATACACTAGAGAGGGAGAACACAGGAGAAGGATGATACACTAGAGGAGGGGAGAACAGGAGAAGGATGATACACTAGAGGAGGAAGAACACAGGAGAAGGATGATACACTAGAGAGGGAGAACACAGAGAAGGATGATACACTAGAGAGGGGAGAAACAAGGAGAAGGATGATACACTAGAGAGGGAGAGAACACAGGAGGAAGGATGATACACTAGGAGGGAGGAGAACACAGGAGGAGAAGGAGAAGCACTAAGAGAGGAGGAGAACACAGGAGAAGGATGATACACTAGAGAGGGGAGAACACAGGAGAAGGACGATACACTAGAGAGGGGAGAACACAGGAGAAGGAGATACACTAGAGAGGGGGAGAACACAGGAGAAGGAGATACACTAGAGAGGGGAGAACACAGGAGAGAAAAAAAAGGAAAGGTGATACACTAGAGAGGGGAGAACACAGGAGAAGGATGATACACTAGGAGGGGAGAACACAGGAGAAGGATGATACACTAGAGAGAGACAGGGAGAGAACACAGGAGAGAAAAGGAGAGTACAACTAGAGAGGGAGAACACAGGAGAAGGAGATACACTAGAGAGGGAGAACACAGGAGAAGGATGATACACTAGAGAGGGGAGAACACAGGAGAAGGATGATACAATAGAGAGGGAGGAGAAAACAGGTAGAAGGATGATACACTAGAGAGGAGGAGAACACAGGAGAAGGAGATAACTAGAGGGGGAGAAACAAGGAGAAGGATGATACACTAGAGAGGGAGAACACAGGAGAAGGACGATACACTAGAGAGGGCAGAGAAACACTAGAGAGGAACAGGAAGATACACTAGAGAGGGAGAACACAGGAGAAGGATGATACACTAGAGAGGAGAGAACACAGGAGAAGGATGATACACTAGAGAGGGGAGAGAACACAGGAGAAGGAGATACACTAGAGAGAGGGAGAACACAGGAGAAGGAGATACACTAGAGAGGGGAGAACACAGGAGAAGGACGATACACTAGAGAGGGGAGAACACAGGAGAAGGATGATACACTAGAGAGGGAGAGAACACAGGAGAAGGATGATACACTAGAGGGGAGAAACAGGAGAAGGACGATACACTAGAGGGGAGAACACAGGAGAAGGATGATACACTAGAGAGGGAGAACACAGAGAGAAGGAGATAACACTAGAGAGGGGAGAGAACACAGGAGAAGGATGATACACTAGAGAGGGGAGAAACAGGAGAAGGACGATACACTAGAGAGGGAAGAACACAGGAGAAGGATGATACACTAGAGAGGGAACACAGGAGAAGGAGATACACTAAGAGAGAACACAGGAGAAGGAGATACACTAGAGAGGGGAGAACACAGGAGAAGGATGATACACTAGAGAGGGAGAAACACAGGAGAAGGATGATACACTAGAGAGGGAGAGACACAGGAGAAGGATGATACACTAGAGAGGGGAGAACACAGGAGAAGGACGATAACTAGAGAGGGGAACACAGGAGAAGGAAACTAGAGAGGAGAAAGGAGACAGGGAGGATACACTAGAGAGGAGAGAACACAGGAGAAGGATGATACACTAGAGAGGGGAGAACAGGAGAAGAGATACACTAGAGAGGGAGAAACAGGAGAAGGATGATACACTAGAGAGGGAGAAACAGGAGAAGGAGTACACTAGAGAGGGAGAACACAGGAGAAGGACGATACACTAGAGAGGGAGAACACAGGAGAAGGATGATACACTAGAGAGGGAGAACAGGAGAAGGAGATACACTAGGAGGGAGAACACAGGAGAAGGATGATACATAGAGAGGGAGAACACAGGAGAAGGATGATACACTAGAGAGGGAGAAACAGGAGAAGGAGATACACTAGAGAGGGGAGAACACAGGAGAGGAGATACATAGAGAGGGGAGAACAGGAGAAGGAGATACACTAGAGAGGGGAGAACACAGGAGAAGGAGATACACTAGAGAGGAACAGGAGAAGAGAACACAGAGGGAGACACGGAAGAATACATAGAGAGGGGAGAACACAGGAGAAGGAGATACACTAGAGAGGGGAGAACACAGGAGAAGGAGATACACTAGAGAGGGGAGAACACAGGAGAAGGATGATACACTAGAGAGGAGGAGAACACAGGAGAAGGACGATACACTAGAGAGATAACAGGAGAGGATGATACACTAGAGAGGGAGACACAGGAGAAGGATGATACACTAGAGAGGGGAGAACACAGGAGAAGGATGGGGGGGGGGGGGGGGGGGGGGGGGGGGGGGGGGGGGGGGGGGGGGGGGGGGGGGGGGGGGGGGGGGGGGGGGGGGGGGGGGGGGGGGGGGGGGGGGGGGGGGGGGGGGGGGGGGGGGGGGGGGGGGGGGGGGGGGGGGGGGGGGGGGGGGGGGGGGGGGGGGGGGGGGGGGGGGGGGAGAAACAGGAGAGATGTACACTAGAGAGGGAGAACCAGAGAAGGATGATAACTAGAGAGGGAGAACACAGGAGAAGGATGATACACTAGAGAGGGGAGAAACAGGAGAAGGATGATACACTGAGGGGGAAACAGGAAGGTATACACTAGAGAGGAAACACAGGAGAGGATGATACACTAGAGAGGGGAGAACACAGGAGAAGGATGAACATAAGAGGAGAAAACAGGAGAAGGAGATACACTAGAGAGGGAGAACACAGGAGAAGAGATACACTAGAGAGGGGAGAACACAGGAGAAGAGATACCTAGAGGGGAGAACACAGGAGAAGGATGATACATAGAGAGGAGAGACACAGGAGAAGGATGTAATAGAGAGGAGAACAAGGAGAAGGAGATACATAGAGAGGGAGAACACAGGAGAAGGAGATACACTAGAGAGGGAGAAAAGAGAAGGATGATACACTAGAGGGGAGAACCAGGAGAAGGATGATACATAGAGAGGGAGAACACAGGAGAAGATGATACACTAAGAGGGGAAACAGGAGAAGGAATACACTAGAGAGGGAGAACACAGGAGAAGGATGATACATAGAGAGGGAGAACACAGGAGAAGATGATACACTAGAGAGGGAGAACACAGGAGAAGGAGATACACTAGAGAGGGAGACACAGGAGAAGGATGATACACTAGAGAGGGGAGAACACAGAGAAGGATGATACACTAGAGAGGGAGAACACAGGAGAAGGAGATACACTAGAGAGGGAGAACACAGGAGAAGGTATACACTAGAGAGGAGGAAACAGGAGAAGGAATACACTAGAGAGGGAGAACACAGGAGAAGGATGATACACTAGAGAGGGGAGAACACAGGAAAGGATGATACACTAGAGAGGGAGAACACAGGAGAAGGATGATACACTAGAGAGGGGAGAACACAGGAGAAGGATGATACATAGAGAGGGAGAACACGGAGAAGGAGATACACTAGAGAGGAGAACACAGGAGAAGGAGATACATAGAGAGGGGAGAACACAGGAGAAGGATGATACACTAGAGAGGAGAGATCACAGGAGAAGGATGATACACTAGAGAGGAGAGAACACAGGAGAAGGATGATACACTAGAGAGGGGAGAACACAGGAGAAGGATGATACACTAGAGAGGAGGAGAACACAGGAGAAGGATGATACACTAGAGAGGGGAGAACACAGCAGAAGGACGATACACTAGAGAGGAGAGAACACAGGAGAAGGATGATACACTAGAGAGGGGAGAACACAGGAGAAGGATGATACACTAGAGAGGAGAGAACACAGGAGAAGGATGATACACTAGAGAGGAGAGAACACAGGAGAAGGATGATAGACTAGAGAGGGGAGAACACAGGAGAAGGATGATACACTAGAGAGGAGAGAACACAGGAGAAGGATGATACACTAGAGAAGGGAGAACACAGGAGAAGGATGATACACTAGAGAGGAGAGAACACAGGAGAAGGATGATACACTAGAGAGGGGAGAAACAGGAGAAGGATGATACACTAGAGAGGAGAGAACACAGGAGAAGGATGATACACTAGAGAGGAGAGTACACAGGAGAAGGATGATACACTAGAGAGGGGAGAACACAGGAGAAGGATGATACACTAGAGAGGGAGAACACAGGAGAAGGATGATACACTAGAGAGGAGAGAACACAGGAGAAGGATGATACACTAGAGAGGAGAGAACACAGGAGAAGGATGATACACTAGAGAGGGGAGAACACAGGAGAAGGATGATACACTAGAGAGGAGAGTACACAGGAGAAGGATGATACACTAGAGAGGGGAGAACAGGAGAAGGATGATACACTAGAGAGGGGAGAACACAGGAGAAGGATGATACACTAGAGAGGAGAGTACACAGGAGAAGGATGATACACTAGAGAGGGGAGAACACAGGAGAAGGATGATACACTAGAGAGGAGAGTACACAGGAGAAGGATGATACACTAGAGAGGGGAGAACACAGGAGAAGGATGATACACTAGAGAGGAGAGTACACAGGAGAAGGATGATACACTAGAGAGGGGAGACACAGGAGAAGGATGATACACTAGAGAGGAGAGAACACAGGAGAAGGATGATACACTAGAGAGGAGAGTACACAGGAGAAGGATGATACACTAGAGTGAAAGAGAACACAGGAGAAGGATGATACACTAGAGAGGGGAGAACACAGGAGAAGGATGATGTGTTGTGAATGGGTTTGAGATGAGTTCTGAGCAGAGGCTCCCTCTGGTGGTTACAAGCGGTACTAGTGAGGATTGGGAATCAGGTGTTACTGATTGGTCTTATTTAAGGGAATCATTTTCCCATCAGGGTTGCCGGTGATCAATTGTTCTGGTCTGAATCCTTCTTTCCAGTTTCCCTTGTAGCCTGCTGTGTCGTGTCTGCATCTCCTGCTATCAGATAAGACAATTTCTTATTGTGTGTTTTTGCTATATTTTTGCATTTTGTCCTGCACTTCTGTGGGGGCCTTCTGGGTCCCCTCCGGGGGCTTTTGCCCTCTCAGTTTGGTCCAGCCACTGTGTTTTGTACTTTTGCTTTTTGCAGTTTTTTCAGTGGCTGCTGTTTTTGTTACACCAGAGAACTAATTTAGGTGGTAGAGGTCGTGTGATCTCAGGTGATTTTGAAATTAGTAAGTTGGTGTTTTTCAGGGTTTTCTGGGATTGCAGTAAGTACCCTTCCTATCCTTTTCTATTTAGATAGTTTGGGCCCCAGCGTTTGCTCATACTATTTTCTTTCTGTGTCAGTATTTCCTCTTGTCTAACCGCCATTACATGTTTGGGGGCTTTCTATTATCTTTGGGGTTCTGCTCCGGGGCAGATAGCTTTCCTATTTCTATCTTTAGGTGTAGTTAGTTTCTCAGGCTGTGACGAGGCGTCTAGGACCATCGTAGGAACGCTCCACGGCTGCCTCTAGTTGTGGTGGTTAGTCAGGGTACTGCAATCTCATAGATTCCAACTGCTCTGGTGTATTTCCTTTTTTACCTGCACTCCTCAGCTACCGTAACATAACAGTATCACCGGCCATAAAAATTGTATGGTACTCACAGAAGGGAAAAAATATTTTGAAGGAAGAAAAGTTGTCAGAGATATTTTTCTGTTTGTTGCATTTTTTTTTTTTTTTCCCTCTGTATCTCTGGGTGCTGGGGAGGATCTTTTCTCCAATGGAGTTTGCACAGTTGTCTGGCCGTGTGGATCAGCTTGCCACTGAGGTTCAGAGTATTGCTGCATATCTTGCTAGGTTGCCTGTTGTGGAACCTAGGATCCCCATGCCAGATTTGTTTTCAGGGGATCGAGCTAAGTTTCAGAATTTCAAAAATAATTGTAAATTGTTTCTTGCCTTAAAATCTAAGTCCTCAGGAAACGCAGCACAGCAGGTTCAAATTATCATCTCTCTCCTGCGCGGCGATCCTCAGGATTGGGCTTTTTCCCTGACACCTGGGGATCCTGTTTTGAGTGATGTTGATGCATTTTTTCAGGCTTTGGGGTTATTGTACGATGAGCCTAATGTCACTGATCAAGCTGAAAAAGCCTTGTTGGCATTAAATCAGGGGCTTGATGACGCTGAGTTATACTGTCAGAGATTCCGTAGTTGGGCAGTCCTGACCAAATGGAATGACGACGCTTTGGCGGCCCTTTTCCGGAAGGGTCTGTCGGATAATGTAAAGGATGTTATGGTGGGATTCCCTGTCCCCTCTGGTCTCAATGATTCTATGTCATTAGCGATTCAGATTGACAGACGTTTGCGTGAGCGGAGAAGTATGCGTGGAGTGGTGTTGCCTTGTGAGCCAGCTGCTGAGCCCATGCAGTGTGATAGAGTGGTGTCTGGGGCACAGCGTCATGAGTTTCGAAAGCGCAATGGGTTATGTTTCTACTGTGGTGATGCCTCTCATGCTATTTCAGTCTGCCCTAAGCGGGGAAGACGTTTTGCACGCTCAGTTGTCTTGGGTAGTGTTCAGACTAAGTTTTTATTAACTGTCACTCTGATATGCTCTCTGTCCTCATTTTCTGCTCAGGCTTTCGTTGATTCTGGAGCAGCTATTAACCTGATGGATTATGATTTTGCTAAACGTTGTGGATTTCCCTTGATACCCCTACAGAAGTCTATTCCCCTACTGGGGATCGATTCTACCCTTTGGCTGAGAATAAACCCCAGTTTTCTACTCAGGTGATAATGGAGGGTTGAACCTGATCACCAGGAGTGCTGCAAATTTTTGGTTCTATATAATCTGCATGACATTATCGTGCTGGGTTTCCCTTGGTTACAGTCTCATAATCCTGTTTTGGATTGGAAATCTGTGTCTGTAACCAGTTGGGGCTGCCAATGTGTTAATACCAACACTCCTGTTTTTTCTGCCTCCCCCCAGGCTGAGGATGTTCCTGACTTTTTGTTTGATTTTTCTGATGTGTTTAGCGAAAGTAAATCTGCATCCTTACCTCCCCATAGGAGCTATGACTGCGCTATTGAATTAGTGCCAGGTAGTAAATTCCCTAAGGGTCGCCTTTTTAACTTGTCTGTACCTGAACATGACGCTATGCGGTCTTATATCAAGGAATCATTGGAGAAGGGTCATATCAGACCATCCTCTTCACCCTTAGGTGCCGGTTTTTTTCTTTGTGGCCAAAAAAGATGGTTCATTAAGGCCGTGTATTGATTATCGTCTCTTGAACAATATTACTGTGAAATATCAATACCCGTTACCCTTGATTTCTGACCTGTTTTCCAGGGTGAAAAACGCTACTTGGTTTACCAAGCTTGACCTCAGGGGGGCGTATAACCTTATTCGCATTAAGCACGGGGATGAATGGAAGACGGCATTTAACACCCTGAAGGGCATTTTGAGTACCTTGTGATGCCCTTTGGGCTCACTAATGCTCCTTCCGTCTTCCAGTCCTTCATGAATGACATTTTCAGGGATTTTGTGGACAAGTTTCTGATTGTTTATTTGGATGATATCTTGATTTTTTCTAATGACTGGGACTCTCATGTGAAACATGTTCGAACTGTATTCCAGATTTTGAGAGAGAATGCTCTGTATGTGAAGGGATCAAAGTGTCTTTTTGGCGTACAGAAGATCTCATTTCTGGGATTCATTTTGTCCCCATCTGTTATTGAAATGGACCCGGTCAAGGTTCAGGCCATCTGTGATTGGGTCCAACCTACTTCATTAAAGGCTCTTCAGAGATTTTTGGGTTTTGCCAATTTTTATCGTAAATTTATTGGTAATTTCTCTGTTATTGTTAAACCATTAACTGATTTGACCAGAAAGGGTTCTGATGTGGTGAATTGGCCTCCTGAGGCAGTCTCTGCGTTTCAGGAACTTAAGCAGAGATTCACTTCTGCTCCTGTTCTACGGCAGCCTGATGTTTCTCTGCCATTTCAGGTGGAGGTTGATGCCTCTGAAATTGGGGCAGGTGCCGTTTTGTCCCAAAAAGATCCAGAGACCTCTAAAAGTAACCCTTGTGCCTTTTTCTCTCGAAAATTTTCTCCTACTGAACGTAATTATGACGTGGGTAATCGGGAGTTATTGGCCATGAAGTGGGCTTTTGAAGAGTGGAGACATTGGCTGGAGGGAGCCAAACATCAGGTGGTGGTCCTTACGGACCATAAGAATCTGGTCTATCTGGAATCTGCCAAGCGACTCAATCCTAGACAGGCCAGGTGGGCCTTGTTTTTCACACGTTTTAATTTTGTGGTTTCCTTTCTTCCTGGCACTAAGAATGTTAAGGTGGATGCCCTCTCGAGGAGTTTCCTTGCGGACTCTCCTGAGCTATCTGATCCCTCTGTTATTTTGAAGGAGGGTGTAGTTCTTTCCGCCATCTCGCCTAATTTGAGACTTGCTCTGGAGGGGTGTCAGGAGGATAGGCCCGAGCGCTGCCTGTTGGAAAATTGTTTGTCCCGGACCAATGGAAAAAGAGTGTGATGTCTGAGATTCATTGTTCCGCATTGGCTGGGCATCCGGAATTTTTGGTACCAGAGACTTGGTTAGTCGGTCCTTTTGGTGGCCTACCTTGTCTCGCGATGTCAGGGAATTTGTGCAGTCCTGCGGGACTTGCTCTCGCTCAAGCCTTGCTCTCGCTCTAGTGGTTTGTTGATGCCATTGCCTGTGCCCAAGAGACCATGGACCCATATCTCTATGGATTTCATTTCCGATCTTCCTGTTTCTCAGAGAATGACCACCATCTGGGTAATTTGTGATAGGTTTTCCAAATGATACATCTTGTGCCATTACCTAAGTTGCCTTCCTCCTCTGAATTGGTGCCGTTGTTCCTTCAGCACGTGGTTCGTTTACACGGCATTCCTGAGAACATTGTGTCTGACAGAGGAGTCCAGTTTGTTTCCAGATTTTGGAGGACTTTTTGTTCTAAACTGGGTGTTCAATTGTCTTTCTCCTCGGCATTTCATCCTCAGACCAATGGTCAAACTGAGAGAACAAACCAGACATTGGAGACTTATCTAAGATGTTTTGTGTCTGCTGATCAGGATGACTGGGTTCTTTTTGCCTTTGGCTGAGTTTGCTCTTAATAATAGGGCTAGCTCTGCCACTTTGATGTCTCCGTTTTTCTGTAATTCTGGGTTTCACCCTCGATTTTCTTCAGGACAGACGGAGGCTTCTGTCTGTCCAGGTGTTGACTCTGTTGTTGAGCGTATGCAGCAGATTTGGGACCAGGTAGTGGAGAGGTTGTCCCTCTCTCAGGAGAAGGCCCAGCGGTTTGCTAACCGGCATAGGACTTATGGTCCTCGGTTTAAAGTGGGGGACTTGGTCTGGTTGTCCTCAAAGAATATTCCTATGAGAGTAGCATCTCCTAAATTTAACCCTAGGTTCATTGGACCTTATAAGATCATGGAGATTATTAATCCTGTTTCTTTTCGTTTGCTTCTTCCAGGGACATTTAAGATCCATAACGTGTTCCACAAGTCCTTGTTTGAAGAGGTTTGTTGAGCCAGTGGTTCCTGCTGCTGTGCCTCCTGACCCTGTTTGGTTGAGGGCAATCTGGAGTATGTGGTTGAGAAGATATTGGATTCTCGTTTTTCTAGACGAAGACTCCAGTATTTGGTTAAATGGAGAGGTTATGGTCAGGAAGATAATTCTTGGGTGTTTGCTTCGGACATCCATGCTAGGAGACTTATCCGTGCGTATCATAGAACTCATCCTGACCGACCTGGTTGCTCAAATGAGGGTTCGGTGACCCTCCTCAAGGGGGGGGTACTGTTGTGAATGGGTTTGAGATGAGTTCTGAGCAGAGGCTCCCTCTGGTGGTTACAAGCGGTACTAGTGAGGATTGGGAATCAGGTGTTACTGATTGGTCTTATTTAAGGGAATCATTTTCCCATCAGGGTTGCCGGTGATCAATTGTTCTGGTCTGAATCCTTCTTTCCAGTTTCCCTTGTAGCCTGCTGTGTCGTGTCTGCATCTCCTGCTATCAGAAAGACAATTTCTTATTGTGTGTTTTTGCTATATTTTTGCATTTTGTCCTGCACTTCTGTGGGGGCCTTCTGGGTCCCCTCCGGGGGCTTTTGCCCTCTCAGTTTGGTCCAGCCACTGTGTTTTGTACTTTTGCTTTTTGCAGTTTTTTCAGTGGCTGCTGTTTTTGTTACACCAGAGAACTAATTTAGGTGGTAGAGGTCGTGTGATCTCAGGTGATTTTGAAATTAGTAAGTTGGTGTTTTTCAGGGTTTTCTGGGATTGCAGTAAGTACCCTTCCTATCCTTTTCTATTTAGATAGTTTGGGCCCCAGCGTTTGCTCATACTATTTTCTTTCTGTGTCAGTATTTCCTCTTGTCTAACCGCCATTACATGTTTGGGGGCTTTCTATATCTTTGGGGTTCTGCTCCGGGCAGATAGCTTTCCTGTTTCTGTCTTTAGGTGTAGTTAGTTTTCAGGCTGTGACGAGGCGTCTAGGACCATCGTAGGAACGCTCCACGGCTGCCTCTAGTTGCGGTGGTTAGTCAGGGTACTGCAATCTCATAGATTCCAACTGCTCTGGTGTATTTCCTTTTTTACCTGCACTCCTCGCTACGTAACATAACAGATGAACACTAGAGAGGAGAGTACACAGGAGAAGGATGATACACTAGAGAGGAGAGAAACAGGAGAAGGATGATACACTAGAGAGGAGAGAACACGGAGAAGGAGATACACTAGAGAGGAGAGAACACAGGAGAAGGATGATACACTAGAGAGGAGAGAACACAGGAGAAGGATGATACACTAGAGAGGGGAGAACACAGGAGAAGGATGATACACTAGAGAGGGGAGAACACAGGAGAAGGATGATACACTAGAGATAGGAGAACACAGGAGAAGGATGATACACTAGAGAGGGGAGAACACAGGAGAAGGATGATACACTAGAGAGGAGAGAACACAGGAGAAGGATGATACACTAGAGAGGAGAGAACACAGGAGAAGGATGATACACTAGAGAGGGGAGAACACAGGAGAAGGACGATACACTAGAGAGGAGGAGAACACAGGAGAAGGATGATACACTAGAGAGGGGAGAACACAGGAGAAGCATGATACACTAGAGAGGGGAGAACAAGGAGAAGGACGATAAAACTAGAGAGGAGAGAACACAGGAGAAGGACGATACACTAGAGAGGGGAGAACACAGGAGAAGGATGATACACTAGAAAGGAGAGAACACAGGAGAAGGATGATACACTAGAGAGGAGAGAACACAGGAGAAGGATGATACACTAGAGATAGGGGGAACACAGGAGAAGGATGATACACTAGAGAGGGGAGAACACAGGAGAAGGATGATACACTAGAGAGGAGAGAACACAGGAGAAGGATGATACACTAGAGAGGGGAGAACACAGGAGAAGGATGATACACTAGAGAGGAGAGAACACAGGAGAAGGATGATACACTAGAGAGGAGAGAACACAGGAGAAGGATGATACACTAGAGAGGGAGAACACAGGAGAAGGACGATACACTAGAGAGGGGAGAACACAGGAGAAGGATGATACACTAGAGAGGGGAGAACACAGGAGAAGATGATACACTAGAGAGGGGAGAACACAGGAGAAGGACGATACACTAGAGAGGGAGAGAACACGGAGAAGGACGATACACTAGAGAGGGGAGAACACAGGAGAAGGATGATACACTAGAGAGGGGAGAACACAGGAGAAGGATGATACACTAGAGAGGGGAGAACACAGGAGAAGGATGATACACTAGAGAGGGAGAGAACACAGGAGAAAGATGATACACTAGAGAGGAGAGTACACAGGAGAAGGATGATACACTAGAGTGAAAGAGAACACAGGAGAAGGATGATACACTAGAGAGGAGAGAACACAGGAGAAGGATGATACACTAGAGAGGGAGAACACAGGAGAAGGACGATACACTAGAGAGGAGAGAACACAGGAGAAGGATGATACACTAGAGAGGGAGAACACAGGAGAAGGATGATACACTAGAGAGGGAGAACACAGGAGAAGGATGATACACTAGAGAGGAGAGAACACAGGAGAAGGATGATACACTAGAGAGGAGAGAAACACAGGAGAAGGAATGATACACTAGAGAGGGGAGAACACAGGAGAAGGATGATACACTAGAGAGGGGAGAACACAGGAGAAGGATGATACACTAGAGAGGGGAGAACACAGGAGAAGGATGATACACTAGAGAGGGGAGAACACAGGAGAAGGATGATACACTAGAGAGGGGAGAACACAGGAGAAGGATGATACACTAGAGAGGGGAGAACACAGGAGAAGGATGATACACTAGAGAGGGAGAACACAGGAGAAGGATTTATACATAGAGAGGGGAGAACACAGGAGAAGGATGATACACTAGAGAGGGGAAACACAGGAGAAGGATGATACACTAGAGAGGGGGAGAACACAGGAGAAGAGA